>WOVY01001432.1:0-165000 GCA_013436015.1 Rhipicephalus annulatus
CTTTTGTTTCTGGCTGTGTTCTCATTCTCACAATGTAAATTATGCATGAAACAGCCCGCCGTCCCACTTTTTTTTCGGCGCATTACCTCGTCAGTGTTTGATGTTTGTATTCGGTCATAAAGTGGCGCATCTACGTTAAGTTGTAGTATATACGCAACCAACTGGCGTGAACATTGAGGTGGACATCTCCACGTTAACAACAAAACATTAAATAGACTTATCCCTGTGAAAGATGAGTTTTCTGAGGCTAATTGAAACGACAAACAATGTTGTCGAAAATAAGGCTAATGGTGAACTAGATGATATGAAAGCCCGGATGTTAGTTCGAAAGGTTTGCCAATCAGAAATATAATCACGAGGAATACTCGAACATGGAACAAAAGAAGAGGAAGTCATGAAGGGCTCGCTTTTTATTTTCGCTACAACGGGCAAGAGGCACATTGATATTTGTTTTTAGCTGCAGTCTATCAGCTGTGACATAAGTGAAAACAAACTATATACAGCGGGCGGAAGGACTACTCTCAACCGACAAGGACATTCGCATAGCGCGTCAACAAATGAACAGATCGGGGAAAGTGCTCTTCCGAATATTGCGAGTCACGCGTGGGCGTTTATTGGCAATCTGGTCACGAGCGCCGATCGATCGGTCGGAACTGCCCACTTCAATGCTGCATGTTTACACTTCATATTCATACCATAAAAACAATAAGTGTGCATGTGCAGTGTTCCGTTAAAAGTGAAGATAGAAAAAGAAGGAAAAAAGCATTCGCACCTGAGCTGTGCTCCAGGCGTGCGTTGCTGTTACGGCCACACATTTCCCACATCTCGCCGCTAAAAGGAACGCGTGATTTCCAATTAAATGGAGATTAATTGACAACTTTCTATCGAGTTACATTCGACTTACCTCGTTTCAGTAGTAAGAATGCATTGCTTACCTAATGTGAACTGTAATTAAAGGTTATGACGTCCCAAAACCTCGATATGATAATGGGGGCCGGCCGCCGTAGGGGAGGGCTTGGGAAATTTCCTACATCTGAATGTTGCATCTAAATCGCGGTTGTCGGGCATTTTCGCTTCCACCGAAAATGCGGCCGCCGGCATTGGGTGAGTATAAACCTGACAACGCGGAGAGCGAAGCACCGCCGTGATGCGCACAGCCTTGGCGCTTGGGACGGAAATAAAGGTTTTTCCGAGTTTCGCTCCGCTGCTGAGGGGACTTCGCTCGGATAATTCCATCGCCTCACGCAACCAAATCTCTTCGCCAGATGATGACGTCGAAGGCTGTCATTTGGCGTCGACGAAAACGCCATTCTTGTAAAGGAGACGGTCGTCGTGTAACACTAGTCCGGACGGGACCACACTCGCCGCCGCCATGGCTGCTGTTGGCGTTGACACTCCCACTTTTTTTCCCCCTTTACATCTTTATATATAGCACCGAACGCGTTATTCGAAGGTCGTAGGTTCGATTCCTGCCCACAGCTGGCTATTTTTTCATCCACTTTTCTTTCTTCTTATTTACATTCCATTGGTTCTAATAATTTCCCCTGTACATTCCTTGGCATTACTGTCTGTTATATCTCATTAATATTGCGTTAAAACACGGAAAAACGAGCCCTTAGGTATACACTTCTTTCCCTATATATATATATATATATATATATATATATATATATATATATATTATATATATATATATATATATATATATATATATATAAGGGAAAGAAGTGCATACTTAAGGGCTCGTTTTTCTGTTTTGACACTATATCAATGAGATCTAACAGACAATAAAGCCAAGGAATGTATAGGGGAAGTTATTAGAACCAATGTAATCTAAATAAGACGAAAGAAAGGTGTGTGAAAGAATAACTTGCCAAGTTATTTTTTCACCCACTTTTCTTTCTTCTTATTTAGATTACATTGGTTCTAACTTCCCCTATACATTCCTGGCATTAGTGTTTGTTATATATATATATATATATATATATATATATATATATATATATATATATATATATATATATATATATATATATATATATATATGTGTGTGTGTGTGTGTGTGTGTGTGTGTGTGTGTGTGTGTGTGTGTGTGTGTGTGTGTGTGTGTGCTTTAGCGAAATCGTGCAAAACAAAACAGGGGTACAAAGAGAAGCTACGCTAGGACGGCGACCGTCGAAACGCGAAGATGTGGGACTCGGTCCCGTGGTAGAGCAGTCGTTATATTTCTCGGCTGCTTACCCGAAGGTCTCAATCGCGGAGTTTGGAGGAGACGAAGTTGTAGAAGCACCATGTGATGCCAGTGCACGTTAAAGAACCACACGAATCGCTCCATGATTGTATCGTGGTTTGGCGCGTAAAATTGTAAAGATATAATCATTCACTGTTTAATACCAGGTATTAAAATACCGCATCTATGAAACATTTGCATGACATACTTCAGTCACACGGCCGTACATAGGAAGAAACGCAGCCGCATTAATAAATACACAATGAAGAAATAGCGCGAAAGAACGTGGGACAACACGAAAAAAACTACTGGACAAGCGCGAGCTAACAACTCAACATCTGTTAGAAAAAAAAAAGGGTATATGTATATTCGTTTTACGCCGCGAACAAAGCCATAAGCGTAAGATGTTATGATTTACCAACTTCTTCCATTAAAGGCGATGCTCTTCATTGGGTAACTTCTTCTTTCATCCTTGCTTCGTTTATTGGGCAAACTTGTGCTCCGGTGGGGCAAAGAGTGAAATGACAAACGATATGCTGCGTGCACTGATAGCGGTGATTGCAGGCGGCGGTTATCTGCTCATCCGTAAAATGTGCCGGCTTTTGTACGTGCCTTATCAAACATTCCATCGTTGTGGCTCGCGTCAGAGCAAGTATCAACTCTGCAGCTCGTGACCAATGCGTAATCTTAACAGCGTAGTTTGCAACAATGGCAATGCTTCTAAGCATTGTGGCCTGCGTGAAGCGGTTGATAAATGAGTGCTACTTAAAAAAATAAAGAATGAGCGCGGCACTTGCCATTGTTTTGCCTGTGTTATGATCTCCTGCTTAATGGCGCTTATCGTGTGAAGCTCATTGAGCGCTGTAGCTGGAGCGCTTTTAGTGTTAGAATAACTTGTGCTTGGACGAGCTTGTGCTCGCTTAAGAACTACGTATAATAGGCCATAGCTGAAGCCCCCCTTCCGCAAAAAATAATCCCGCTGTTCTCCGAAGACGGAGTCTGGCCGGGACGTCATTGAATAGTGTGTACTTTTGTGGTGTGTATTTGCCCTCAAGGAAGAAATGAAGCAGACTCGTAGAAACTGGAAAATGGCGGAAAAGTCAGATGAGAAAACAAAGCGCAGCGCTTTTTCGTTTCGCTATTCCGACCGCGCCAGTTTACGAGCTTTTGCGCTTTTATGTCATTGCAAGCGTAAGAATTGCACGTGTACTTCGTTCTGATTCAATGCGCTTACCTCACAGAGTCAATGACGAATTTATGTGAGGAAAAAAAGAATGTGATTCTCTACTGATGACACTGCTTTTCTTTCCAGGATTGTGCTGACCGTCACACAACAATGGCCGCTACCAGCGGCGGGCAGACGCGGCGGTTGTCGGTTGCTTGGCGTCTGTACCTGTACGCCCTGCATGGCTACCTCATCGAGGTCACCTTCACTGCAGTCTGGGACCTGGTGGTGTCCGGAAGCCTCGAGTTGCGTGGTTTCAGCAGTGTCTGGAGCCTCGGCATCTACTCCATCTCATGCGTGGCCATGGAGAAGATCAGCGGATTGCTGCAAAGGCGGGGCCTTGCGGCCAGAGCGTTGGCTCACACTTGCTGGATCTACGTGTGGGAATTTACCACGGGCTCCTTTCTCAAGGCTTTGGGATCGTGTCCCTGGGACTACCGGCACTTCCGGTACAATGTTTGTGGTTTGGTGACGCTAGAATACGCGCCACTTTGGTTCCTGTGTGGCTTGCTCTTCGAACTACTACTTGTGCCCAACGTCCAGAGGCTGGTGTGGGCGTGCGAACAGTCCGCGGTGAATGTCGCGCCTGTACGCTCCCCGAGGAACGGATTCATCACGTGGAAGAAAGAATAGTCATTCGATCTATACCTATAGTCTGATGCGATGCCACCTGTTATTGCAGTGACCAACCATACCAATGCTGGTGCAGTGTTGAAAGTGATGTAATTGTATTTCCGACACGTTCATATAGAAAACCATTTCTGTCATGTCGCGGTTTGACAAAGCCTAGGCTCCAATGTTTCTACACATGCGTCATAGTGCTATATTTCTTGAAAGTGACATATTTGCAGACAAGCTACTACATTATTAACCTTTAACACGTTCTAATGAACTGGCCTACAGGCGTCTACGCTACCGAGAGGGGTGATCACAGCAAACGTCACGAGTCAGGACATCGGATGAGGAGCACCTGATGCGCTCAGTTTGTCGGCGTATGCTCTCGTCGTAGCCCGTCACGGTGTCTCCTGTCCTTACCCATTCAGGTATCGCAATTACGACACGTGCCCCTCCTCCTCGGTAATGCTTGCGAGAGACACCTGTGCATCTCGGAGTATAGCAAATAAGACTGTGCGAATTGGCTCAGAAAAAGATAAGCTTTAATAAAAAATGAAGGAGTTTAGAGCCCGCAGCCTCCCGGGCCCGTTGTGCTCAAACGTTCGTTTCAATGTGGTCCACGACGCTGGCAGCTCCGTCGGCTAACATAGTCTGCTCGCAGCGGGATGTTTCGACTCTTCCAGGTCTTTAGGCGGCCCCTAGGGAGGATCTGCCCTCTCCTCTCATTTTATCACACATCCTTCTCCTACTCACGTCGACTGCACTCTTCCCCTAAGTATAAACATCGCGAAGTAAACACGGACGAGAATTCACCCAGGAACAGTGCCGGTCCTTTGTGAATTGTTGTCCGTGTTTACTTCGCGCCGTTTTTTTTTTTATTTAGGATACCAGCGAAACGGCTCGTACTCACTGTCTCTTCATTTGCCCCGAACCTTGTGCTTCTGCTATCCACGTCGTTTAACGCCGCCCGAAAGATCATTGGCTCAATAATAAAAGCTATTTCTGCTATGGAGGCTGTCTGCGATGGGCGCAGGACGATGTCTGTAGCAATCATTGATATATTGACGTGTTCCTATGGACAAGAGCACGCCTATCTCACGTGCTCGGCCGCGGTGGTTTAGTGACTAAGGTACTCGGCTGCTGACCCGCAGGTCGCGGAATCGAATCCCGGCTGCGGCGGCCGCGTTTCCGATGGAGGCGGAAATGTTGTAGGCCCGTGTGCTCAGATTTGGGTGCACGCTAAAGAACCCCAGGTTGTCGAAATTTTTGGAGCCCTCCACTACGGCGTTTCTCATAATCATAGCGTGGTTTTGGGACGTTAAACCCCACAAATCAATCAACGCCTATCTCGCACCTAGGCGCCTTCCGCGCTATACTCTCGTTCCCAGAGACGCCATAATTTGTTTGCAACTGCCAAGGCGCGCCTTGCTGGCATGTAATGCAGTGGCTCTGAGAGTTTAAAATGCGAAAAAGCGCCTGTTAGTGCTGCGCCCGCTGATAAAATGTCATCTGAGTACCACTGCGCTGCCATCGGATGCGACAACAACCAGCTCAAGAGGAAGAGATTGCTGAGCACTGTCTGTGAAGTTCACAGCGCATCGCGGGAATTGTGCCAGTGCGGTGTTTTGCGATTGCACAAAATTCCGTCCACAACGGAAAACGCCGAGCGCCACCGCCTTAGGATATAATCGCAATCAGCAGGAAAAACTACGAGCCCAGTGAAGTGTAAGAATGCTTATTGCGTTTATTCAAGCGTGACTCCATCTGTTTCACTTTACAGTAGCGATTTGCGTGCAGTATGCCTGTAGTATATATGAGGCACAAAACTATTGCCGTACTCTTTCGCAGGCCACATTTCAATAGTAGAATATGCGTATTACGACTCACGCGTGGATGCACGCACCGCGCATGTTTAGTACAACTGCAACGGGCCTACTATCGCTATGCGTGAACGGCGCGGAAAGCATGACTTTCGACTCGGTCGAACTGCGACATGCCTTAACTGTCACTAGGCGAATCTACACGTGCTTGTGGCTGGCGTCACTGTAGCATTTTAATATCTTGTACGGGCTGGCACTTTTGCAGCGCGTGTGTGTTCCGAGTGTCTGGCAGGACTGGCAATTGATACACATGCGGTGCATGAACGTAAGTTGGAACCAGATTCTAGCGCTATGTTGACGCCGGCTTACAGCACAAATTCTGCCTTGTCACAGCCAAGGCACGCCACAGTCCGACTGAGTCGAAAGCAACGCTTTCAGCTGTTCACGTTTCTTTTAATCGAAATTGTACGTACCTGATGATGCTGCTTCAATAGAAGTGTGGCAGCTTGAGCTAGTTGGTATGGCATGACAATAGTTATAGCGCGAGAACAAAACGACGACACAGAGACAAGCGACTCACAGCGACAGAGACATGGGACGCGTGTCCTTCTTGTCTCTGTGTCGTCGTTTTGTTCTCGCGCTATAACTATCGTGATGCTTCAATAGCCTACAATGCACGTGCTGCAGACGTTTCGGACTATCGAGGAAGGTGTTTTCGACGTTTCACACGAAATCAGCATCAAATTCCAGCACAGGAACAGCGCGAAACATATGCTTACAGTCGAACTCGAGTTGTCAAGTTTCGCGTCTGATTTGCAGAGCTTCTGCTCGCCTGGCAGTTGAGAATGTTGCTTCGCCGCGCTTGCAAGAGACGGCGCCACGCGCTCTTCAATATGGTAGCAAACACCGAGCTCGCTGTGTTCTGGTGTATAGGATATACCGCTGCTTCGAATCTCGCCATGTTTCACGTTTGTGTAGCTGTTCTGTGCACACTTATGATGCCATAGCAAATGTCGCGTGTGTGGTCCCGACCGTTGGGGTCGCATTTCGCTGGAGGCGAGATTGTAGACAGGCCCATGTACTATGCGATGTCAATGGAAGGACACCAGATGGTTGAAATTTCCGGAGCACTTTACTACGGCGTCCCTCATAATCATATCGTGATTTTGAAACGTAAAACCATAGTCGCCGTTGACGTCTGGCCTTGCAATTTTGAGAAATGAGGAAATCGATTAGGAGAATATCAGATGCTTCAGGCGCCGGCGAGTCGAAATCAAAATGCGGTGCTTCCGCGCTCAGATAGTAGCTGCATTCAGCGCCGAATTTGTCACTGGTAAGTTGAGACTAGCTGGCATATCTTGATCCCGCGTCGGATGACATCGCGAACTTGCTCTTCGGTGTCAGAAGAGGCACGTGAGCTGTATGTTTGCACCCCGTCCAGCCGTGGCGGGTTGTAGCGAATCTCGTGGCGTCATCGGCGACGGATTCTCGTGACGTCACCCAATACTCACCATGAATGGCGGAGTAGCCCTGCTTCGGTTTCTGTTTCGACTCGTCGTTTACTGCTTAATTAAAATTATTGACCAGTGTCTTGACAAAATGAATCGTCCTTGCTTTTGCAGGACTTTCAATACTACTTTAAAACAGCATTGTCTCAGTGTGGTCGAAAATGCACCGAAGTACCCCTTTAAAGGCCAACTCCGGCGATCTTTAGAGGTCTGTAGATCTCAATGAAATTAACTGAGTACGTTAATGTGCAAGTTTGTGCCATTCGAGTCTCATTGCAGGAGTTTCGCAGATTCTTTTCAAACCAATCTTATAGCTGGCCTCAAAACGCTCACCTTGCTTGCCCGAATTAATGGCAACATTGTAAGTGTGACGTTGAGTTTTTCCAGGCGGAAACGACAGAACTGATGTGCCACTGCTGCATCTGCTTGGGGTTGACTGTGTGAGTTTGGCTGGTGCTTCCTTCGTTGAGCGTGCGATATCGTTTTTCATGTTGGTGGGCATGCATAGGTGGCAAGTGGTGTTGCGTTGTGGGCCGCACACGATTTGCAATGTATTCTCCACAACAGTGTAGGTGTTTTAGCCGATAGCCGCGGGCACAAACTTTGTGGCGTGAACAGGTAGTGTCATCTGGTAGCGTTATGCGCAACTAGACAGGTTCGGGCAAAGGATTACGTCACACGTAGAAGTGCCCTCCGTTGGCTTCCGGTGTTGTGAGTCTTCGCTAATTAATAAAAATTATTTGCGAATTTTTCGAGCATTTCAGCTATTGGGTGCGTTCATGTTGTCAAGAACATGAACGCACCATTACTTAACATGGTAAAAAAAATTGTCGGAGTTGGCCTTTAAAGCCAGCGCATGCAGCAGCGTCGCAGTGACACTTCTCCATTGGTTGGCCGCATAGAGCCGCGAACAGGCTATCTCGAAACACCGTATCTTTACTAAGCCAGCGTGTCCTCCAACATCGTGAACACGAGGAATGCAGGCCCCCGCCCCACAGATCTGTACACAGCCGAACAAAAAATACGTCATATGATTGCCATCGTGAGACACCACATGATAGGTAATTCTCTCTCTCGTGATCATAAAGCACCGGCGAAGGCTAGGTGATGGGCGAGAGCAGGTAAGGGCTAGAGGAGAGAGTGGTGAACATCTTTATCGGCAGCATCTGTATGGCATTGAGGAAATAGAGGAGGCGCTGTACAGGTAGAGGACAACAGAAAGAAAGATGCAGACAGGTGGCTTGACTAGTCCGCCGCCCTGCGTAGTTTATGACATGGGCAACGGCAATGGATGATGGTCTGTATAAACAAAGAAAAACATACGATTAATGCAGAACAAAAGTTATATGCATTGCTATGACGAACGAAACACACATGTACACATTGCTTGGACAAATTAAATTGATTTTCTTCTACAAACATAAATATGAATTTAGCTAGCAATAACCGAACAAATCTAACTTAATTAACTGTAGGTATTTAAACAATGAAGGTGAAGAATAAATCAAACGATTCGTGCCAGTATTCGTTCAGTTGGGGTGTGTCAACTTTCCTCTTTGTGGTGTTGTGCTCATTTTTTTTCTAAATGTGCTAGAATAAGCTATGTGTGTTATGCCTTAACTGACATTCAAATTTTGAACTCAACCAATAGAAACTTGGACCATATCCCCGAAGGGGATTCTGATGGGATACAAAACAGCATTGGTGCGCTCTGCGTTGACCCGGTTGAAACGCGCGTCGACGCGGGTGCTGGAAGAACGGTTTGAAGCGAAACACGGCGTAGTGTTTACTCAAGTAAACGACGCCGGCATCCGTGAACGCGCTCGTCATAGCTAACCCTCTCAACACCAGCGACGGCTGGGTTAGGCGTAATCGCATCGGCGGAAGTTTCAGCGGGCAAAGGAGTGTCGTGTTCTGGCATCCTCTCCATTGCAAATAAACGAGCTGAAAGAGTGTTACCA
The DNA here is from genome assembly GCA_013436015.1 of Rhipicephalus annulatus. Lineage (NCBI taxonomy): Eukaryota > Metazoa > Arthropoda > Arachnida > Ixodida > Ixodidae > Rhipicephalus > Rhipicephalus annulatus. Next base: position 9,360 of record WOVY01001432.1, read on the forward strand.
CAGAATAAAGAAACCAATTTAAATAAGAGAAACTGTATCCTCGACGATGGTACGAAATATAAGCTTTGGTAGCGCATGGAACTGCCGAGGGCGCCCAAGAGATGGTGCTGCGTAAACAGAAGGCGGAAAAAAATGTTGTGTTTTGAAGGAAAAGCAAACAAATTGCCGCCATTTTATTCCGCAATGAGTGCGTATACGCCTACGCGCTTTCCTCGGCTGATTCTTTATTCCATGGCTATTTTTTTTTAAACAGAAGTGTACGAAAGAGACCGGGACTCGTGCAGGGCTACGGTTGTCTCGTTATCTTTCGCCCGAACGCTCTAAGCGAGTCGATACGCCCAGCAGCATGCCAAAGCGTCCTTCGGAACACAGTGCGTTCAAATTTACATTGAAACCGAAAGGCATTCATTGGCATCTAACACCTGTAAAAACGAATCACGAGTGAGTACGGGGAACAACATTTATTTACAGTAAAGCCGCAATTATGTTTTGATGCAAAAAAATAAATCAATAAATCATGTGAGAAATATTATAGAGAGTTCGCGAACGGCACGCCTTCGTTTTCAGAGGCAAAACGAACAGAAAAGCGTGTCTCGTTTGTAGGAAAATTATTACTAAACAGTAAAAATCAGCATGAGGTGCTCCAGTGAAAGCTTCGAATCAGAGCTCCTGCTTTCGCTGAGCATGGCTCAACACCCGCACTTTTTACTTCATTACGGCATAGTGTGGTCGAACCGAAGACCTAAGGAAGAGGAGTTTTTCGCAAAAAAATCACGGTGGAGCAAAAGTCGAGAGAAGCGCAATCATTCGAAAACGTGCAGTATCAGTGCTAATGCAGTATCAGTACAGAAATACACAACACTGACAGAGGTAACAAGGTCTCAGAGTGAAATCATCGACAAAAAATAACAAATATGCACGCATTGGCAAAAAGAATCTATGCCTGTCATCGTATTGGAACTTGCAGAAATCGATGCTTTCGCTGGTATGACAGTTCCTATGGCACCATAAAGCAGTTCAGCGACTATAGAGAACCGAAGTTCAAGTTTGTGGGGTGACGACAACGCCGTGCCTGGCCCTGGCGGCGAGCTCCAGAAAACTTGAGGAAAGGTGCGGTCGCAGGTGAGTCAGCGTGTTTCGCCGAAACGAGAGCGCGTGCGACTCGCGCGCAAAGCGTTCTGCAGTCGGTGCGGGGAATTTAGCTTTGAGCGCTAAGACGAGACCCTCGCTGTGCGAAGTCGCCTTTCCACGATGGATGAAGCTGGCCAACGGAAGCGTGCGCGAGGTCCAAAGTGTTGTGTTGTGGGTTGCCACAACAATGCAGACCACACCGAAAAACACTCTCCACGTGTAAAGCTGTATCAGTTTCCCAGCAAGTCACAGCCGACGAACACGCGATCGCGAAAGATAAAACAAGCATGGCACAAGAGCCGAAAAAAAAAAAAATGAGGCGAGCACTTCAACTTGACTCGCTATGGTTAAACTTCAGCTTGCTGCTTCGCGGCGATGTTAGCGGGTCGTGCTCCCATCGCACGGAGTACATGACTCCAAAACGTCTCGGACATTTTAATGCCATGACCGTATAACACTAGTTCTTTCTTTATTTTTGGCACGCCGCAAACGTTTGCACAAGACAGTACATGGCTGCTACTGCTAGTTACCACATCATAACAACAATTGTATGGTTTCCGTAAACGTCAACACAGCATATCGGTAGAGCACGCGGCTTCATGTCGGCAGAATGAAACTTACCTCGAGGCATGAGTCGTGCATGGTATTATTACGGAGGACCCGAGAAATGCATTGCACAGCGACTCTGGCGTCCTCGTCTTCTGTCTTCTGCTCCACACCATAAACTTGACTAACGATCTTTACTCCTTTTGTTAGATTCGCTTTTCAGAAGTGCTTGTCCAGCTCGGAGATCTTTAAGAAGCCGCACTGCAGGCGGTATACATTGTGGGAAGAGAAAACGCGCAATATACATCCCCGATTTTTACTTTTCTACCAAAGATGGCGCTGCCTGTCCATAGTCACAGCGCCACCATGCGTTCCTATAACTACAGCAACTGCAGTTACTTTTGGAATCGAGCCCCGCCGCGGTGGTCTAGTGGCTAAGGTACTCGGCTGCTGACCCGCAGGGCGCGGGTTCGAATCCCGGCTGCGGCGGCTGCATTTCCGATGGAGGCGGAAATGTTGTAGGCCCGTGTGCTCAGATTTGGGTGCACGTTAAAGAACCCCAGGTGGTCTAAATTTCCGGAGCCCTCCACTACGGCGTCTCTCATAATCATATAGTGGTTTTGGGACGTTAAACCCCACATATCAATCAACTTTTGGAATCGAATAAAAAATGCTAGAAAGAAAACGTAACGCCGAGGACTCCGCCAACCATCGGATGAAAACTAACTGCGCATACAGACGTCAGACCCTGGAGTTTTACAAACACGCAGCACCACATTTCGACGCAGTTTTGAGTAGTGCGAAACTCGACACTCTAACACAGTTTGCTGGGAAACCAGTTGCAAGTAAAGCACGTGAAACACCTATTGAGCTAAATATTAGGTGTATTTGCGTATCGAACCCCTGGAAAATGGCTACAAATTTCTCTCCGCTAGTCGGGCGCGTCACCGCACCGTGCTTAAGGTGAAAGCATGAGCAGACGCAACAGTTTTGCGCTCTACGAAAAAAGACACCACTCGAGCCGACGCTACTGTCGCGTAAGATCTGGCGTCTTAACATGGGGCGCCAGATGAAACGGGTCCATCCTATGTCTGGTTTACACAGAAGCCTTCCTAATATGTTTTAGCCGCACACAGCCGTACCGTGCACGATTAACGTCCCTTTCCCGTAACGCGAGTCACCGCCGCTACAGGGGTTCGGGCGAATAAGGCAACAGGCTATATCAACAAAACACTTTATTGCTACGTTAGCCATAACGCGTAAATGCAGCGTGGATGGACTTCTGCTCTAGGTAGATAACACAGGGTAGACGCTTACCCCTCGGTCGTTTACGTTCTTGGTTCGCAGGGCGTTCCGGGGTCGTCCTTCCTGCTTGGTCGCCGGTGCCAAAGAGAGCGTGGCTGTACGCAATTGTATAGTATTCTAAAATAGGGGGGTAGTAGAGTGCCTCGATGCCCGCTCCTCCGCTCAGCGGGGGGACGCGCATCGAGGCACCCTATGGATGGTCGGATGAATGAATGATAGATGTGGCGGTACACTTTAGATCGCGCGGCGGCTAACGCCACCTAGCCATAATATTTAGTGAACTAACCACTAGATTTATCTTTTTTCCCCTTTAAATAGTAAAGATGAGGACTGGTACTTTGCAGTGAAGGGTTTAATTTTCACTCGTGCCATGACTTTAGCCACCAATCAGGTGACCTTCTTCTAGTTAATTCTACCCGCTTAAAATCTACTTTGCCCTCCCTGTCCCTAAACCCCAGTGCTTTGAAAAACTCTGTGCCATCACCCTGAACTATAGGGTGAAGCCCTTTACAGAACGTTATCAAGGGTTCGGCAGTTTCTTCTTCCTCTCCACATGCACTGCATACCGTGTCTACCCTTTCGTATTTGGCCCGATATGTCTTGGTTCGCAATACTCCCGTTCTGGCCTCAAAAAGTAGAGAACTACCCCGGGTATTATCATAGATCCTTTCCTTGGAAATTTCCTGCCTAAAAGTTCGATAGATCTCTAGTGCGGACTTGTTAATCATGCGAATTCTCCACATGTCAGTCTCCGTGTCCTTCACTTTCTTCTTAACCGATAGTTCTCTTTGGTTTGGCCACCTGCTGTTTTCTAAGTATTTACCAGTCAATTTCCTGGTTCGCTTCCTCCATTTTGTATCAACATTCTTCATGTACAAGTAGCTGAATACCTTCCTAGCCCAACGCTCCTCCCCCATTTTTCTCAATCGCTTCTCAAATTTTATCTTGCTGCTAGCTTCCCTGCTCTCAAATGATGTCCATCCCATATCACCTCGTACTCCTTGATTTGGAGTATTCCTGGGAGCTCCTAAAGCAAGCCTACCTATTCCATGTTGCGTAATTTCTAATCTTGCTTGAACTTCTGATCTCATGCACAAGACCGCATTGACAAATGTCAGACCAGGAACCATGACCCCTTTTCATATTCCTCTCACAGCATCATACTTATTGTAATTCCACAGTGCCCTATTTTTCATGACTGCTGCATTCCTGTTACCTTTAGTCGTCACGTATATTTCGTGTTTCCTTAGGTACTCGGTCCCATTGCTTATCCTTACGCCCAGATATTTTATTTATCTGCTATCCCTAGCGTGACCTCCTGTATTTTAAGCTCACTACCTTCATTATCATTAAAAATCATGACTGCTGATTTTTCCTTACCGAATCTGATATCTAATCTATCTTCCTCATCACCGCAGATGTCCATCAATCTCTGCAAATATTCCTTGTTGTCGGCCATTAGCACTATATCATCGGCGTACATTATTGCTGGTAGTGCCTGATCAATGAGTTTCCCTTGTTTTACGAAAGAGAGGTTGAAGCCAAGTCCACTTCCCTCTAATTTGGCCTCTAATCATTGTAGGTACATCATGAATAACAAGGGTGACAGAGGACACCCCTGCCTAAGCCCCCGTTTCACCTCTGTGGGCTTGGATACCTGTTTTTACTACTTTATATTTCCTTGTTACTTTTATAGATTTCCTTTAAAAGATTAGTGACTCCATCTTCCACACCTAGTGTGTCCAGTATTTCCCACAAGTACTCTTGAACTACGTAGACTTTCGTACGCTCCCTTGATATCTAAAAATGCTAGCCACAGGGGCCTGAGTTTCTTTTCTGCTATTTCGATGCACTGCGTCAGTAATAACAGATTTTCTTCCAACCTCCTGTGTTTCTGAAACCCATTATGCAGTTCCCCCAGCACCCCCTTATCCTCTATCCATGCCTGCAGTCTTTTTTTATAATCTGCATCGCCAGCCTGTAGACCACTGATGTCACTGTTATAGGACGGTAGTTGTTTATGTCAGCTTTGTCCCCCTTTCCTTTATAGATCATACTCATCCTGCTAATTTTCCATCCATCGGGGACTTCACCATCGGTTATTGTTCTGCTCACTGCCTCTCTCAAAGTCTGTTTAGACTTCGGACCCAATGTTTTTATCAGCATAATTGGAATGCCATCTGGGCTTGTTGATGTACTACTTGGAACCCTCTTCTCTGCCCTTTCCCACTCTCGTTGTGAAAATGGAGACATTGCTACACTTGATCCATTTTTTTCTATTGTGGTGCATGAGGCACTTCTTTGTTAAAATTTTTCTGTCACCCTTGTTCTTATATATTCAATAGCTTCGTCCCCTTCTTGCATAGCACCTTGAGCTGTAGAGTTAAACCTCTGCTCTAGGCTTGTTTCATTTCTTAGGGAGTTTAGATGGTTCCAAAATTTCGCAGCTGCCTTTCTGTCCTTTTTATGTACTTCTGCCTGCCACTGAGCACCCTTTCTTCTAATCTTTTCATTGATCAGGATGGATGCTTCCCTTCGAGAGCTTAGAAAGATGTTCCATTTTCTTTCAACATCATCTGTCGGTTCACCCCGCTGCTTAGCATGCCTGTGTTCCCTATAGGCTTCCCGACGTTTTGCTGTGGCTCTCTTAACTTCCACATCCCACCAAATCTTGGGTTTGTGTCTTCTTTTCCGGAGTGACTTGTCACGTGCCTTAGTAAGCTCTAGCTCAAACAGTCTAATTAGATTTGTGTATGTCCGCACTGTTTTATTATCCTCAATGATTACTTTCTCAATTTGTTTAGTGGCTATTTCAATTTGCCTTTCCGAATAAAAATTTTCCTGCAGTTGGTCATCTTGTCTCCTTCCCACTTTCACTGCTCTTCCAAAACTTAGCTTGATACGTTTGTGATCACTACCCAGACTTCTGGAGCCACCTTCATCTATATGCATTCCCCTGAGATTATCGTACATCCTATGTGACATCAGTACATAATCTATCGTAGACTGCAGCCTTCCTACCTCCCATGTTATTTCCCTTCACATTTCTCAGTACTGTTGCAAATGATCAAATCATGCCTTTCACACATATCTATGATCATTTTGCCTGTTGAGTCAGTATACCCATCTATATCTATGTGCGCATTCATATCTCCTAGTATAATTATCTCGCGCTCTCCTTCAAATTCCTCAGCGTCCATTGATATGCACTCGACCACTGCCTGGTTTTCCTGTTTGACCTTTGCTCCCATCTACAAGTACACCAAACCAAGGAGTGTCATTTGCCCTGCCACTTTCCCTTTTAGCCATAAATGTTCCTTGCACTCCTGCTTGACCCTTTGCCAGTCTGTACTTTTATGAATGAATGCCCCAATACCCCCCCCCCCCCTTTTTGCTTCCTTCGGTTATATTACAATAATCCCATACGTAGTCCGGATTGCGAGGTGGTTGCTCCATGTCCCGAAGATGTGTCTCCACAACCCCATAGTGTGGGGTAGTGTGTTAAGGCTTCTCTTTCGCCATGCATTTCGTAAAGCGGCGCACATGGACGGCCTCCCGATCTCGGCCAGGGGGCGCTGCACCGCACGCGTTTCGCCGCCTTTTTAGAAAAAGCCGGTCGCTGGGTACCCCGCTTCCGCATTCTATCTGCGCTATCTCAGAACGTTCACGTGCTCTGCACGCGCTGTTATCTGGTCGCCATCCACGTGCAGTGTCACCTGTGATTTGCTCCGAAGGATTAAAAAGATTATAAAAACGTTTTCACGGTGAGAATGTTATCAGGACCGAGAGCGGTTCATTGAAAACCTTTGCGGTACCAAGCAAGTCAAAGGCGATGTCTTTGAGCGAGTGCTATGAATATCGATCGTGAACAGCTGCCTTTCTGTGACATTAAAAGTGAGGTGACGGCGCGTATTTTATATTGTCACGCACCAAGAGCCGTATAGACAAGACAGGAACAGCGGGGCAGAAAAACACGAGCGTGTATCTTCAGAACAAGGCGCTAACCACACTTCTTTTCGTTCTCTTTGCCCTTTTTGGCTCGGTAGGGCTTGCCGGCTCACAACTCTAGGTGGCATTATTCCCCCTCCCATTAGAGCATCGACTCGATGCTCATACACAAGGGGACGGCAGGGCCGATAAGGAAAAAAAAGAGAGAGAGAGAGAGAGAGAAACGGTACCTATAGTGCACAGGGCATATGCAGGTGCAAAAAAAAATTGTCTGAGGTTGGTCATAAGAGAAAAAACCATTAACTGAGTTCACAGTTCATTCGAGACCTAACGGGCAATGCCAAAAAAAAAGGAAATGTTTGCTGCCCGGGCACAATAAGGCGAGTATCACCGCGTACCTAATATAAGGTTTTAGGCGGACGACATGCACAATCTCTGTCCGTGGTGAGCGGCGTTGGGTCGTTGCCGAGCCTCCGTCTGGAATAACTCCGTAATTGACCTCGTTCAACCGCCGTAGTACTTTGTAGGGTCCGAAGTACTTGCTCAGGAGTTTTTCGCTGAGACCTCGCCGTCTAACAGGAGTCCGAACTCACACTTGGTCGCCAGGTTGATAATCCCGCATGCAAGGCGGTTCTCTTAAGGCATGCTGGACTTCATCTCGGACAATGCTGGACAACGAGGAGGTAGTGGGCTGCGAGGGCACTGACAGCTTCTGGAGTTCTTCGCGGATGACTGAACGTATGATCTCTCGGAAGAAATCCATTTGACCACCGAAAGCTCCTAAGTAGTGCGTAGTTGAAGCGTTGACGTGCCGTTCGTATGGCGGGGCCCGGTGCCGAAGAGTGCTTTCTATGGTGACAGCTTCCGTGAGAAATTCTGACACAATCTTGGGTGGACTGGGTACAAGCCCGCCGAAAAGCTACTCTTTAACTCCGCGCATGAGGTACCGTACCTTCTTTTCTTCTGGCATGCCGGGGTCAGCTCGGTGGAAAAGGCGCGTCATTTCTTCGACATACATCGCAACCCCTTCGTTCGGCAATTGTATGCGGGACTGCAGATCGCGCTCAACTCTCTCTCGACGGTCAGGGCTGGCATATGTCCCAAGAAGTGGGCGTTTGAAGTCTTCCCATGATGTGAGAATACCTGCCCGGTTCTCATACCGGACACGTGCGCCGTCCAAAAGACTGAAAGACTGACTGGATTTTCGACGAACTCACCACCACCGAGGTTCGGTCAGCGGCCCCCTGAAATTGAAGAGTATGTGGCTCAACAGCGCGGAACTTCGTCATCCTTGCACCAGTCACGCTCCCCGTCACCGCGGCGATTTTCTCCTCATCACCGCACCTATTTGAGCGTGGCGCAGGGTCGGTCACGCAGTCCACGCCAGGAAAACTAACCACAGCGACCTTCGGGGGCGAGGCCGCTCATACTGGACAAGCTCAAGGCCTCCTACCGACGCTTCCGCAAACGACGACACCAGCTGGTTCCGCAAAGATTTCATTAGACATTCCAGTGCTGCTCGATGGTCGCAAAGTCAGTGCTTTAGTTGACACGGGTGCGGATTTTTCTATAATAAGTGAAAAACAGGCTGCTCTCCTAAAGAAAGTGACGATGCCTTGGAACCTCAGGCCAATTCGTACTGCTGGCGGGCACATCGTCATGCCACTCGGCGTTTGCACAGCACGAATACAGATTCGTGGTTCTACCTTCGTTGTCAGCTTGAGTGTTCTCCGTCAGTGTTCTCGAGACCTGATCATTGGCATGGACTTCCTGAGGGAGCACGGTGCTATCATCCACATTCGACAACGCCTCGTCACGTTCTCGACAAAAAGCACCACACCAGAGCATAATCCCAGCCATGATCGAGTATGTCTGCGGGTAATTGACGATGCTGTGACGATACCACCCCGCTCAAGTGTTATGGTTCAAGTGGCGTGCGACAAATCAGCACACAGTGAAATGGTGGCGGAGAGCAATCGATCCCTACTCTTTTCCCAAGGTCTCTGCGTAGCACGAAGCCTAGTAGACCTACAGGCTGGCCACTGCGAGGTACTTGTTACGAACTTCAGCTACGAGCGCCGACACCTTTTTCCTGGTCCTGTCATCGCCTATGCCTATGCCACTGTCATCGCCTATGCCAGTAACAAATGTGACTGAGTGTTTTGCTTCCGAGGCAACCGATAATGCCGAAGCACCTCTCCCGGGCGTCGATATAAATTCAACGCTTTCTGACGAAAACAAACGAAGGCTTAATGACGTGTTGATAGAATTACACGCCTTTTTTGCACGTTCATCGAGAATCGATCCGTCAAACATCAATTATCAAACACCGTATTGCCACCTACGGTGACGCGCACCCTATACGGCAACAGCCTTACCGCGTTTCACCAACCGAGCGACGCGCGATTCAAAAGCAAGTAAACGAAATGCTTCAAGACGGTGTAATACAGCCATCAAGCAGCCCTTGGTCATCACCAGTGGTCCTTGTAAGGAAGAAGGATGGTACACTTCGCTTTTGTGTCGATTATAGGAAGCTGAATAACGTCACAAAGAAAGACGTGTACCCGTTGCCTCGAGTGGACGATTCTCTTGACAGGCTGAGGCGAGCAAAGTACTTTTCCTCAATCGACCTCAAAAGTGGTTATTGTCAAATTGAAGTCGATGAACGTGGCCGCGAAAAAAACGGCTTTTGTAACTCCTGACGGCCTGTATGAATTCCGAGTGCTCCCGTTCGGCTTCTGTTCCGCTCCGGCCACATTACAACGAATGATGGATACCGTTCTCGCTGACCTCAAGTGGAAAAGTTGCCTCGTCTATCTAGATGATGTCGTTGTCTTTTCAGAAACGTTTGACGAGCACCTTCATCGCCTTCGGAGTGTTTTTGAAGCCATGCGATCCGCTGACCTTACCCTCAAGCCTGAGAAGTGCCATTTCGGCTACAATGAACTGAAGTTCTTGGGTCACGTTGTGAGCGCTGCAGGCGTTCGGCCCGATCCAGAGAAGACTGCCGCTGTGGCCGCTTTTCCAGCTCTGACAGACAAAAAAAGTCTTCGGCGATTTCTAGGGCTATGTGCCTACTATCGCCGCTTTATTGAAAACTTCTCTAAGGTTGCGGAGCCTCTCATTAGACTTACGCATGACGACACCCCATTTCAGTGGACTGACGAATAAGGCGCTAACCACACTTCTTCTTCGTTCTCTTTGCCCTTTTTGGCTCGCTAGGGCTTGCCGGCTCACAACTCTAGGTGGCAATATGTATGTTACCGGTAAAACGCCCATTACCTGCGGCATTCGTGTCTTCTCGGAGATGCCTCCTGGTTCTGAATCATTTTCGATCTCTACAAGGGCTTTTATGGAGCTAAATTTCAGTAGATTGGCCTGTCATACTTCAAGGACTATGTAATTATGTGCTAGACATGAATGATGGGCATGTACGAAGAAATCTGAATCAAGAAAGCGCAATGGAGGAGCCGAAACGCATAACAGTTCCTGCACGTGGCGCACGGCTGTTTCAGTACTATTCGACTGCAGCGCCGCCGCTACGGGCAATGCGGAAGGAATCCGGCCAGTCAACACTTCTAGCACTCGTACTCTAGCTAGACTGCTTCTAGTTAGACCCTCCTAGACTCTAGCTAGACCCTTCTTAAATTATATATATATATATATATATATATATATATATATATATATATATATATATATATATAGATATATATATATATATATATATATATATATATATATATATATATATATATATATATTATATATATATATATATATATATATATTAAGTAGCAACACTGCACAGCTTTATTAGCGCACTCAGGTTTCTATTCAATTTCGAAAGTTACACACTATCGACTAATCTTGCCTATCATGTGTCTGCAGTGAAAGAAAAGCTGCAGCGCTGGATGCCCCTCCCCTTGTGGATACACCACCCTAATTGAGTTCTGCAGATGCCCCTGCTTAGAATGAAAGTTGAGCTAATTGGTAGGTATTTATCACAAAAGAAAGGGGGGGGGGGGCAGAAAAGAATGAGACGTCACAAGTGGTGTTTGTGTAGTGTTGTTCTTCCACTGTGTCCGTGCTTGCATGCCCACCGTCATTAATAAAGCACTCTGGCTTCTTTTCCATTGATTGTAGCCTTCCCTATGTCAAGAAATTTGCATATATGTGTGTTAGCAGTGTTTTGTAATGTAATTAATTTAATGCAGTTTGAATAAACTACTGTTAGGATGGTTCAGTTTCCTGTTATATACACATGAAGATAATGTACATTTTCACTAATGAGGCTAATGAATAAAGTGGCATTTTAACCAGTTACCTGGTGCTCAACTGTATCTACTTAAGGCTCAGCTCTAAGGATAGGTCTCAAAAGGAACATCAACGAGTTGATTAAAAAAGATATATTCATTATATCATATAACAATAAGGTCCTCTTGTGCCGATACATGGGTTCCAGCGAGATTTCCAGGCACCGAAGGTGTCACGGCAGGCTTCCTACAGAATGTCCATAAGAGCCTTGGTGCAAGCCTCTGATTTTGTCAACTGTCCCAAAATTATGCCCTTTCATTAGAGTTTTCATGGGTGAAACAAATAGAAGGCAGAGTGAAGTCATGCCAGAACTGTCGGATGGCTTGTAAACCTTTGGCACCTTTGAATCGACCGGGAAGCGGGTGACGACATGGGTGGTGCGGGCCAGAACATTTTTTGTTGCAGATGGTTGTTGATGGCTGTCCACCGTGGGCTCATCGCTGAGCTTCTTGTATTCTTAAAAAGGCCTTGTGCCTCTAGTGCACTTGATGCTCTGACAATTATCACTAAAGGCTGTCTTTATTGCTGGACATCTTTACACTTTCGACTTGCCAAGTTTCACACTACTTTGTCAATCCTTTCTCCCACGGAAAGGATTATCTAATTTTGATGCTCATCTTTTCTCCAAATGAGTGCTTCATTGTGGTTTGCTTGGGGAATGAAAAAGCGTTTCAGGTAAAAGTCTGTACTCATTCTATGTATGGAAGCTGACAACAGTGTGACCATGACTGCTGTGGTGGAGCAGTGCTTATAATGCTCAACTGCTGACCCAAGGTCGTGTTCTCAATCCTGGCCGCAGTGGTTGCGTTTCGGTGGCAGCAAAATGGCAGAGGTCTGTGTACTGTGCGATATCGGTGCACGTTAAAGAACCTGTGAAGGTAGAAGTTTCCAGAGCCCTCCTCTACGGCTTCTCTCCTAATCATATCATGGTTTATGGACATAAAACTGCAGTTATGTATGTCAGTAGGTTCTGTGTGTTGTGAGGTATAGAGGGACACTTTACAACATAATCACTGACATTACATTTAAAATAATCCCTATATAAAAACTATGTATCATCATAGTTATAATGATAGCTCATCATACAACGGCCCCTTAAGCACCTCCGATATTTATTTTGGCATTTTAGGTGAACGCGTACATCTTCAGAATGTTGTCGCAATCAACAGTGCTAAGCATGGCAGTGCCCTAGGCACACCGCTTACACTAAACAGTCCAGTGATTTTCTTTGGAACCAACAACTTCATTGAGTAACAGAGTGCATACAGTAATGTCATGTTATGCAAGATAAGTGAAGTGCTCAGTTTTATTTGGTAATTATAGTATCATAGATAAATAATTTAAGGACACGGTAGAGTAAAATAGTTAAAAATGGAAATTTGTTTTTTTTTGTTTGGAATAAGACATTCTCTAACGATATCCAGTGCCCCAATTATTTTTGTGCAGTTTGATTCAGCCAAAAGGATCAGGTTTTCGAGACCAACTGACGGGCAGCCAAGCCCCCTTATCTCAGACCATGTGCAATCAGAGCTTCCTGCCTCACGTAGACATTTGAAAAATTTAAGCCGGTAGTTTATCTGAGCTTAGCAGGCTTATATGAAAGTATTCCAGCTACCTAAAGGCACATGGTGGAGTTATTTTAAACATGTGTGGCCTTTACTGAGTCCACTTGCTTTGTGTGCGAAGTGCACATGGGGACAGGGTGCTGTGCAATTATTTTAAGTTTAGTTGAGCCTTTCTCGATTTGGTTTCAGCAGCAAAAGGTATTCTTTGGTTCCTAAATCACTGAAACTGTTAAGAAAGTGCAGTATGATCAGAAATCGATACGCTTCAGCTACTAACAGATATGAGACAGGGAGCACTTGTGTGAGTACTTCAGCAAATAAAGTTTATCATCTTTCATTCTGTGTTGCTGCAAAGACAAAACGTTACCTGTAGTGACATTTAAATGCTTACATTTATGTAGATCTTCTACAAACCATGATTATGGGAAATTGTGTCTGCACAGTATGTGGAGGAACTGTGGTACTTATAGAGAACACAATGGATAATGTTCTTTGGAATGAAAACCCTCAGAACTGCCGCCTTTGAAGTCATTCTAACTTTAAGAAAGGCATGCATGGCTTGAGGCACTTTCTCGATGCCGTTAGGCATATCACTGAGGGTCAACACTGCGCTATGATTGGGCGAGATTGACAGCATTTAGCCAAGATATGATCAACAGCATTTAGCCAAGACGCGCAAGATATGTCAAAACGAGCCAATAAAGTCAGAGAAGAAAAAAAGCGAAAAGCTGATTTGCATGATAACAATATTATACTTTGCCATTAATTAAATTGTATAGCACATCTTAGTTTTGAGCAATACATGAAATAAATATGTTTTTCAGCTTTAACTTACCATATCTTTGAATCAACTTTTTGTTACATATGTGCTATTATTAAAACAAGTTTTGAAGGCGGAAAGCTGCTTTTTAACAAGAATAGATGAAACATGAATACGAAGCTATTGAACTAGAATGGTGTACACATGTGGAATGGTTCTCATTTTGCTGGCAGTTTTATTTTAAAAAGTAATGAAAAGAACTACTTGTTTTGCTAAAAAAAATGCAAAAATGTCAAGAGTTTAAATACAGTCATAATTGTTGTCCAATTGCAAGAAGACACCGTGGAATAAAATGAAACAAACCCAAACTCTTTATATAAAGTAGTTACTGAGAAAGTATGTCCTAAAAAAGCCTTAAAGATACATGGGAGCTATGGGGCCTACATGGTGCCATAAAAAGAACAAAAAAATTGTGTGTTGCTAGTGAAAGCTGAATCTACCTGCTATGTACGACCATTGTGATGCTGTCCAGTCTTCTGCTTTTTTTTTTAGATTTGTATGAAATATGTTTTGTACTACTAGAACTGTTTCATAACATTGCTTAAGGCCATTTTCGCTAACACAGATTGTCCATCCAATAAGAAATAATACTAACAGCACTAACTGCTCTCAAAATATGCTAAGTGCTGACATAATTGAGTGAGCCTAAACTGCTATTGTAAAAGCTTAAGGCAATTCTTTGATGACATTCTCTGGAGCATGTTTAAGGGACTCTGTGAGAAACAATTTTTCTCACATTAGTAAATACTCTGTCAGAATAAATAAATTGTCAAGCTTACCAGGAGAAGACTCTTGGTACGCTAGAAAATCCACACAAAGAAGTGTGGGTGGCGATGCCATCTTCAAGTTCCTGTGCCACAGCATCATATATTTTGATGTCGTCTACTAGGGCCTATGTAGTTCCTAATTGGTAAATATGCTGTACACTGTCCTCTGTTGGGGCCAGGCATTTAGCACACCAAATTTTGTTAAATTTTAATGAACCATTCTGGCCGAAATACAGAAACATTTCAAAATTCATGACATCACATGTGGGGATTTTGGCACAAAATTTAAAAATGAAACTTTTCCTGATTTTCTCTTTTTTTACGTGTTTATAGCAGTGAAATTAATGATAGTAAAGTTTTTAAAGCACAATTTATCAATATAAGTTGATTTTTGTCTCGCATCAGTGCTCTTTTAAAAACAGACCTGAAAAAAAGTTTGTATCCTTACTGTCAAGCCAAGCATAGCGACATTGTCTTGTCTTTGACAAGCAATTTAACGAATATATTGCACAGCTTTTTGCAGGTAACCTTCCATGTGATGATTTTATTTTGGCTGGCACACGAGCACTCATTTGTATTTTGTTTTTCTACCTGTTTCTTGTACAATGCTGGTTTTATTTGGTTTTGTGGTGCGAAGTTAGTTAAGGCTATGCTATGCCAAACACATGGTGAAAGAAAGATTAAAAAAAAAAAACTATGGCGAAACTGCTCATGAAATGCTCAGTTCATAGTTCATCATGAGATTTATCCATGATATTTTACACGTGATGCCACACATCTTTATGAAACTATATAATAGGCCTTTTTCCTTAGAAATAATTGTGTGCATGCACTGATTTTTTCGCAAGTGAATTTTAATCAGAAGGATTCAGAGGACAAGCACTTTCATTGCAGTAATCTGTGAAGATTTTGTTGTGGTGGGTAAGTCAAACATTTATTACATTTTCTTACACACAGAAACAGTAGAATAATTTCATAGGTCATAAACATAATCCAAGGGCAAGATATTTATGCACAAGATATATCTACATGCAAGTACATTTACAGCAAGACTTATCCCCCAGTGCAACAAAATAAAAGGGCATAGAAAACACTCACAAGTGATTTTGAACATTCGCCCATCAAGTTGTCATTATCGTGAGGTCTAATAAAGGTGAATTCGTGGGAAGCATTATAGTGTGGGTTCTTCTCCATTCTCAGGTCAAGGCCGCAGAATAAAATCGCGACGGCAGCTGTGGTATAGTCAAAATAAAAATCCAAAAATTACCAGTTTTCTTGCGGTATACGTAAAAGCATACGTAAAAGGGCATATGTAAAAGCAGAGATGAATTAGTGCCAAATAGGTTATTCTTGCAACACCGGACTGCGTAATCGACGGGTACGCATGTAAAGTTCTGTGTCTCAATAGATTCCCAAGCAAAAATTCTCCCAGAGTTGTGCCCTGCCGCGGTGGTCTAGTGGCTAAGGTACTCGGCTACTGACCCGCAGGTCGCGGGATCGAATGCTGGCTGCGGCGGCTGCATTTTAAATGGAGGCGAAAGTACTGCAGGCCCGTGTGCTCAGATTTGGTTGCACATCAAAGAACCCCAGGAGGTCAAAATTTCTGGAGCCCTCCTCTATGGCATCTCTCATGATCATATGATGGTTTTGGGATGTTAAGCCCCAGATATAGATCTATCAATCGCCCATAGTTGCCTCAACATTTCACATAAGAGACTATAATAATTGACGCTACTTCTTAAATTTTCGCCACAGGCTAACCTGAAGGTTGTTTAATGTGTTTGTGGTCTGCAATAATCATGGTTGTTCCCTGTGTATGATTAACATTTCTTCTTCTTGATCTTGTGACAGAAGCCGCCACTTGATGGCTTCTTGCTGCAGCACTGTGGGAGGATGACCAAGTGCAGGTTTTCATTTGCTGCATTTTGTTGCTACATATCTTGGCTGCTTTTCAGCATTTTTGTTGGCGGGCACCAAACCGGGCCTTCTTTCTCGGGGCTGTTCTGGATTTGCAAGTTTATGCTTCGCAGCATATTTATCCACGTCTTCTTCCATACTTTCTAGCTCTCCTGATGTAACTGAAGGGAGCTTTTTCAGTAGCCTTTGAAAAGTGACTTCTGCCTGGACTTCAAGTGACTCGAGCTTTTTGGCTTTTAATTGTTCGCTCGAATGCTTCTTTGTGCCCTGTATTATTATCTGAGCACTTGCCTTAAGGCAACTGGCATCATCAATCATTGTGCGGCTTTCACCCTCACTGCTCTGAAGGAACGCTACACAGCTGGCTGGATCTTGCTGTGACTTGCGAGACTACAGCTCCACTGAAGCGACTGCATGAGTGTGCTTGCACATGTGTGCTTGCACATGTGTGCATGCATTACATGATCAAAACATGTGAATGCAAACATGTGATGGCAAGCTTCGCATTGCTTGCAGTGGAGCTCACAGCCAGTGCAAATCACTTGTGTCCTCTGTACAGTGTAGTGGAAGCCAGTCTTGCTTTGCGATTTCACTATCCACTGGCCATGTCCAACTTTTACTATGTTTGATGGCAGAATTTCAAGTCCTGCTTTGCGCTTCTTGAAAATTGCAGTCTTTCGATGGTCTCCTTTGCCTTTCACAAGTGCAATCGCCCTACCGAATAATTTGTCAGCTGTGAAGCTAAACAATACTAGTAGTAGCCTGTCAAGCCGCTGGTTTACCTTGCCAGCAAAGTAAAAATATTTCAGAGACTCTATGTGATTGCTTGTAGTCAGGCCAACATTGCTCCAGTAGCAGTAAGCCCATTGCTGTGCTCTTGTAGCATACGTCATTGCAAAATATTTCATGAACTTCTCAAGTTCCTCCAGTTCTTTGGGAGTGAGGCCATCTGTATCACGCTCTTTTGATTCAAGGTTTACAAATGCCTGCAGCATCAGCTCAAACTCTGTCACATCCGTGCATTTTATCACAGTAGGTAACATGTCTTTCACGGTGCTTCTGCACTCTTTGTTGGTAATTGAATTTATGTGTGTGTTCTAATTATGCAACACATGCCAGGCACATAGCAGCCATTTCGGCAAAGGCCTCATGACTTGCTTCCATGCATTCCCATAGGCTGGAGCATCATCTGACATAAATGCCTGGCACTGCATGACACCAACCTTTTTTTGAATGGCTTCAAAAAATGTTGCCATAGTTTCTGTGTTCACCCTCTTAGATATGAGGTAAGCACATGGGATTCCAGATCCGTCTTCAGCTATGGTAAGCAGGATTGTTAATCGGAAGTGATATCTGTTTGTTCCATGTGTGAAATCAGTGCAGTTTTTGTGTGCCTTGCTTGCGCACGAGTTGCATTTGTGGGAAGGTCATTAAAGCAAGCTTAAAGTTTCTGTCATTCTCCCTCGGGTCACCCATCTTCTTGTAGTAAAAAAGAGGACAGTGTCTGTCTTCCTGACTAGCTTCATCTGAGTCTACTAGGTCATTATTTGCCTCCTTTGCCCCATTAATTTCAGTCATCCCAGCTATCTACATTTCAACACTTATAAAGTCATCTGGATGTCACTGCTCTTAATTGTTTTGTAATCTCGAATTTCTCGCTGATGTTCCTGAGGTCCTCTCTTGTGACTAGATTCATACGGTCACTGTTTGTGGATGAGGACACCTAGATTTTCTGCAGAATGATTTTGAGGGCGCTCCTTGTCCAAGCTTTCCTGTGAATTTCAAAAAAGTTTGAATAACCTCATGAGAAACCATGTGTGCTTCAAATTTATTTGGATTTAGCCATATGTGCTTTATGAAGGGTCATTGCAAAATGACAGTAATGATGAAAGCAGACATGCCTGGCATTTAAAATGATTCCACCAATAAAATGCTTTAAAAATGCATATTATTGCATGTGTAATAAGAGCAAGTTGTCATACAGATTTGAACATTCACGCTAAGATATTTTGATTATTTGGAATGTGAAAGCAGTAAAACCTTGTTTTATTAAAATGATAAATAATCTGTTTTATCCGAATGGCCACTTTAATTGTAAATATAGTCATTCCTTTTGCCCTCTAGGTCAAATTTTCCTAAAATCAAGCGACCTTTTTTGTTTGTTTCAAACAACTCAAAACTCAAAGTAGTCCGGGCATTATTTTCTTCTGTGTCTGTCGGAACATTTTGAAAGCAGGCAAATGCTTTGTAGTGATCTTTCCTGCCATTAGTGCACTAGTAGTTAAGTTTTAAGTGAAGTTGAGCCACCACATGATGAACTGGTATTTGGAACAAAATATTTCTCTTTCCACATTCTCTTTAAATGAATTACTGAAAATTGCAATTAAGAATTCTATACTTTTGCATCACAAATATGAGCATAAACAATAGCGATATAAGGCAATAGAGGACTACAAAAACTGAGAAGAGAGTGTCATAGTGCCCATAAGCTAATTACTGCTAAATCAGCTTGCTCCTTGTGCTTATGGCAGTATTCCCAACATAACCCCATTTCTTTCTTTTAGCTGGACTTCACAGATTGTCACATGACTTTTAGCTGGACTTCACAGATTGTCACATGACATTCAGTCCTAGTTCCTTTTTCTTATTCTCTATTATAGACATACAGTTCCTACAAACATTTTTATTGAGCTATGAATCATAGATCATGCAAGGTCAAGACAAGCTTTTTACCGTATGCAGGGCCATTTAAAACATTTGAGAGAGGCCAGCCAAAGAAGCTTCTGATATTGTTAAATAGTCAAAAAATAAATAAAGTCAGAACCTCTGGACTAGCTTTGTACCTTCTGCAAAGGCACTGTAAAGGCACACAGAGTTTGTTTTTGAAGAGATACTAAGAGATGCTGACTTTGGCTAAATCAATAGATAAATGTTCAACAGCTTCAACAACTAAGATCATTGCAAACAGTGCTCTGATAAGTGAGAAAGTAAGGTGAACACAAACGAAAAATGAGACCGTACCAGTAAATTTCCATGCACAATGTGCTACGCTATCCTTGTTCAAGTAGTCATTCGTACTCAACCACTGGTAGTCAATGGAGGAGCTGCTATCTGATCATCTAGGAGCATATCACTTGTAGCGCCCTGTAAAATTTCACCACTTCTGCAATGGTCTGTGGTACAGACTAGATGGTACTTGGCCTGTGTTAATATGGTTCTCCTTTTGGTCTCAAAGACATTTCTACTGATTTCAGGAGGTGCAACACATTTTTTTCTGTAAATACTACTTGACTGAATTTAATCGTATGACTTCTCAGTGAAGACAATGAGATAGCCCAGGAGAGTCTCTGTGCCCTATCATGTGCTTTTCCTTCTGACACATTGGTACTTTTCGAATACTTTCCATAGCGCATTGATGCCATTTCCGATGTCATGATTCTCTGTGGGGCAAATCAAGTGCTTGCTACTAACCAACCGACGAACCCTATGACTCTGCGCCATGGTATCTTAATTGGAAACACTGAGTGTGTGCATACCATCTTTTTTGCAGAGCCTCGTGGCTGTAGTGGTTCCAAGATAGGTAGCCTAGTTACCAGTCCAACTTTGGGCACTCTCCCAATTCCTGCACTTCGTTGAGCCATTAGTGTCCCACCTATGTTAACTGAATGCGACCGGCTTCTCGCACTTCTCTAAAAGTGCATACCAGCTTCTATTTGACTGGTCGCAACAATTTTCAGGACTGACTACACACACATCGATTGTGTGTGTATAGTGATTTTCATTGTAGCACACACTCCAATTCCAAAAGCAGCATTACTTGCTGTCTGCTTTAGGTGCAGCTTATTACTCCCATTACGAGTTCATCTTAGCCAGTGTATACCTGTCGGAGGTCCCCTTCATGTGGGCTAGGCATAACTGCACAGCAGCTAGCTGTTCAGCAAATACCATGTTTACCTTTGCATTGGATGCTTGAAACAATCTAAATTTAAACAGCCTCTTTAAATTAAAAAATAATTTTCGTGGCCATTAGTTTTTTCATTTGACTCTGCCCGAGAACAGCAGTACAGATGCGTACCACTTTTCATGCCCGGCTACAAAGACAGTGGTATGTACTTCTTTCTCAGAATCTATTCTGCTGAGTTTCTTGAGAATAATGTAAAAGATTTTCTTAAGTCATTCTAGAAGTGGTTCTGCAGATTGTAAGAAAAAACTTAACTTGAAGGTAGAGCCTCACAAAAAGTTAATTAAGCATTGTCATTTGCACTGAAATGACTGCAAATCTTCAAACACTTTTTAGCTTCTACTTTCATCACCAATGGCCTTTCAATGCATTTCCGGTATATCGGGTACTGTTTTCTACCAACTGCTTCATTTATGCTGTTCAAAAAATTTCAAACCAGTAAATGCTTTGTTTATTCAGTGGCTGTAGCCTTTTTATTAGCAGTGATTAGAGTGATGCAGCTGGAAGCGTTGTGCTACTGAATGTTGCTATTGTTTACTGCCTTAATTTTCATTGTGTTCCACACGGGTTTTGGCACTGCTCGCTTTCAGTGCGTTTTTGATCATGCTTCATATGATGCAGTGAAATGCTCAAGCCACCTTTCCACCTCACCCTCCAACCCACCCCACATCGTGAAGAAAAATGGTGCATTGCCTGCAAGCACTGTAGTTTCAGCAACGGAGAGCCTCTGGTGTAAGACATTCATTAAATGGTCGTAGTGCTGCCTCTGAAATCCTGCGAACACTTGGTTATCTTTTTCTCTGACATGAAGTATTGCAAAACAATGCTTGTCTATGTTGCAGCTTCCATGCTGTTTCTTTTGCCGTTGACGCTTTTCTGTTGGAACTTCTCCATACATCCTTGAACGATGACAACGGAGGTAGTGGTTAAAGAAGCCGGGTGAACTTTTTTTTCTTCCTGTGGAGGCAACAAAATGGCTGCAAGTTTCTCTTTCTATTTTATCCTTCCAGGATAGAAACTGAAAATAAAAGGTCATAGAAATATCAAGTTATTGTGCCTTAAATTTGATCTTGCAGGTTTTTTTGCTAAATGACTACAAGCTATGTCTGTTTAAATGTAGAACACATGCAATTAGAGATCAGTAGTTCTGTATTTTTTTAAGTGAAATAAAAAATAAACGAAGGAGTTGTCACCGTGACTTTTCGTTCTAGATGATTACGGGCCTACTATTTTTTTCAACGATAACGTTCCCTGCGAATATAGCGTATGAAATTCCTGTTCGAGTCGCTGTCAGTGTGTGTTGTGTTTCCGACAGTCGAGCAATATGCGATATATATCGTCGTAGCGGCTTGAACATGCTGACAATGTTGCACGCTGAATCTGAAGTAGAAAGTGCTTTGTGTAAGCAGTTCCGAGTCTCGGGCGACGTACGAGAGTGTCGACACACCTTGAAAGATGAGGATCTAATTTGGTCCTCAAGATTACGATCAACAACATATAGAGTGTATTCTATTGTTTTGTTTGTGAACAAGGTAGACAAGTATCGTTCACGTTTCATTGTTCTTAAAATTCTGTTCACATAACTCTGAGATACAGGAATGAGGTGGCCCCGCCGTGGTGCTCTAGTGGCTAAGGTACTCTGCTGCTAACCTGCAGGTCGCGAAATCAAATCCCGGCTGCGGCGGCTGCAATTCCGATGGAGGCAGAAATTTCGTAGGGTCATGTGCTCAGATTTGGGTGCACATTAAACAACCCCAGGTAGTGGAAATTTCCGGAGCTCTCCACTACAGCATCTCTCATAACTATTTGGTGGTTTGGGAATGTTAAATCCCCCATATCAATCAAGGAATGAGGCGAGTTTGCGTATGATGAGCAGTTTTCGCCAAATAGGCTACCATTTCATTTCCCTTGATTCTGCAATGACTGGGGACCCGCTAAAATGCCACTCCATGATTCGACTTTGTAGCTTCTGAAAGCTGTTTTAATATCGCATATACTGTATGCACATCAATATATCTTGAAAGTGGCAATCTCCACACATGCAAGTGCCATCGTAGAGTCTGTAATTATGACCCACTTTCTTGTTGTCATTGATATAATGAAGCTCATGGCTAACAAAATCGCTATGAGCTCCGGTGTTGTTGAAGAGGAGAGATGCATATTCTTCACGTAACTACGGAATGATAAATGCTGATGTCACAGTCTTTTTGGCGACGGGGTCGTTGGTATACATGTGATGTGATGTCAACTGCTGCGTGGCAATGATTGGTACTTCATGCTTGCTTTGAAGTCCTTCTAATTATGTTTCAATAGTTGGAAGCTCAAACAGCCATGACGGGTAATTTAGGTCTATTGGCCAATTTGTTGACACAGGAAGTCGTGAAATGTAATGTTGGTACACATGGTATACATGGTACACATGGTAAATCAAATATTGAGAACTGTGCCCTCCGGCACAGTTCTCAATATTTGATTTGAGTGGATGTGAAGGGTATTGCGTGACAAGGCGAAAGAGGTGCTGACAGGTCTCTGCATTTTGAATTGCTATAATGTTGGGTTCTCGTGCCTCTGCCCATGTCGGAGAACTTGATGTTGCCTGTGAAACCCCCAGACATATGCGTAAGCTTCGTGCTTGTAATGGCTGAAGTCGGCGTAGAGACGTCTGAGAGATGTTGTGGAGAACTGGCGTGGAGTAGGCGATCTTCAGTCAGATGACTGCACAATGAACGTGGAGTAGAAACGCAAATGTACCGCCCCATTTTATTCCCACTATGCAACGAATAACATTTATGGTACAGTTCACTTGATTTGCTGGATCGGCAACATGCTGACTCCACCTAGGTTGGTGATCTAAGGTAACACCAAGGAAGCAGTCTCAATTCCCTTATATTTTTAAATTTAATACGTCTTTAGGCAAGCGGTACAACAGCCACCGTCCGCTTCCCCTGCCATTAGTGATAGCAGAATCCTGCAGAACCCCTGGGAATATTCCCAAGTGAAGTTACGTTATATGTATGAAGCAATTAAAGTGGATGAAAAATCGCTGCTATTTTTCGTCCAATTTAATTCCTTTCAATTTAAGAGACAAGTATTGTACTCTGGTTAAAAAAACAAAAACAAATAATGCCCCGTATGCATTCCTTGGCTAACTCATTTCTTCAATTATGCAAAGCAGGGGGGGGCAATAGGGCTCGATACGATTGTTCTTGAACACCTTTAAGTGGTCAGGAGGTTAGACAAGAATGACAGCTGTTTACATATTTTACATAGTTGAGACTTTCACTCCAGTCAGAATGATTTTGCATCATGTAGTGCGATCAATATTGTGTGCCAGCTTGCAGCGACCGTACCGTCAGTGAATTTACATGGGGTTAGGTCCGGATGTCCGGGCCACCCAGTCAATTTTTTAACATGCGCTGTCAGAACAGTACCTTTCAAGTCGTAAATGCGGTTTACATGGCAACTGCATATGTGGAAATAGAAGTTATGGCGAGTAACAGTAAAGTGTCGGTCCAGCTAAAACTCCTAGCAAGCTCACCGAGCCCCTTCTTATTTAAATACTTACGTAACAATCCTCATAAAGGCACCATAATTCGGTGCGCACCGCTTGGCAGAATCAGTGCGTCATTATTAAAAAAAATGGCAGCATATCCATAGGGTGAATGATAAAGAGTGGGGCGAAGCATCCGTCCGTCCATTGCATCTGTATGCCCGTTCGTTCATCTAGTCCCACACACACACACACACACACACACATATATATATATATATATATATATACGCCCAGCGAGTATAACGTAGCAACCCTTTC
Organism: Rhipicephalus annulatus; assembly: GCA_013436015.1. NCBI lineage: Eukaryota > Metazoa > Arthropoda > Arachnida > Ixodida > Ixodidae > Rhipicephalus > Rhipicephalus annulatus. The sequence continues at coordinate 33,448 of WOVY01001432.1, forward strand.
TTGTCAGATAGTGCTCAATGTACATGCCAATGGCTGCTAATGGGGAATGAGAGACAGCAGAATTCGACTTTTAGTTAACGTGCACGCTGCGAATTTTTTATTGTTCAACAACGCACAGGAGAAATCTCTCACTGGCACCACCTTGCAGGTAAAAACGTAAGACTGGTTACGCACTACGACTACGATGAGGGACGAACGGGCGCCGCTTTAAGGAGCTTCGCCCTTAAAAAAACGGGAATGTGTCGGTCCAGCTAAAACTCCTAGCAAGCTCACCGACCCCCTTCCTATTTAAATACTTATGCAACAACGCTCATAAAGGCACCATAATTTGGTGCGTACCACTTAGCAGAATCAGTGCGTCATTATTAAAAAAAAAACTTAATCATCAATTTCACGTTAAAAGTGTAGCGCCTTCTGTTGGGACTAGTTAAAGTCATACGTACTGCGTGCCCATAACTCTTATACAAGGCGTTAACTTGTGGGACTTATTTTATTAGGCTCATGCTTTGTCTTTTCATGTCTAACAAAACTTCAAATTTTATTTTGAAAGATTGACCAAAGTTTTTTTTTTCTCGCAAACTTATTGCTTTGGCACTTATAAAAAGGGCACTAGGTAGCGTGAGCTACTGTCCAATCAAAGCTTTATCCATCCATACGTTCAATGAAAAAGAGGGAAGAGCGCGCCCACGGAGGAAGAAGCGCGCCGGAGCGCGCGAAGCTGAAGTAGCGAAACAGTCTGTTGCGGAAATGTGCCCAACGAAAGTTCTAAGACGTGTTTCGATGCTTTGTGCCCTTGCTATGACATCACGTTATCACCAAAATGCCACTGATAGATCTTCGACGTGTCAACAAGTATAACATGACAACTAAGCTAGTAAGTACAATCATGTGATCTGATGAACCTCGTCCGACTTGGATACGTTTAATGTTGATTTTCGCAAGGACTTGATTCTCGCAAACTCTGCGAACTGTTTGTACTCTCATTGTAAGTGCTCAATGTATGCTCGACTGCATTAACGTGTTTGTTTAGAAAGGTGGCGATTAGTTTGAGTGCATGGCTAACAGAAAGCGACGACCTGCGGATCAGACGACAGCGTGCATACCACATGCAAACACACTGTTCGTGGCTGAGGACGTTGGTGCCGTCCGCGGCTGTCACCTCGCGTGAAGCTTCCTCTCATGCTTGAATTATTGCACAACGTCCTAGCTTGGAGTATGACTATTTCTTATATAATAACGGCGTCGGTGTTTACACAATTGTGGCAGAAACAGTGACTGAAGCGGACGACTGATTGCCCTAGACAAGTGTGATATGCACTGTATACAGTCGTCAGCAAGTTTAAAAGGAACGCTTCTCCAAGTGTTCTGAAACAGTTTTACGCTTGCGCCGCGTATCTTTGGGTTCTGTTGCTGAGACTTTACTATCCAGGCATACCTCGGTAATACCTCGGCCAGCCGCGGTCAACGTAGGTCAAAGTAGTCTAGGTCACAGGTCTGAGCATTCGTGATAAGCTTGCTGACGACTGTACGTTGATGCTTTGGTCACAGCCGTGCTTGGTTGAAGACACAGACAACATGGCTGTGGTATATTCTCGTCTGCGTGTCTTTAAACAACAGTGTGAGAGAGAAAAGACATTTATTTGGTCCAGAGTGAACAGTGCGAGGCAATTATACATCTAAACTCCGGCTGATTCCATGTGAGAACAAGAATGCCGAGCAGCTCTGTCATGTCCGGGCCTTCACAACAGCCAGGATCTAGTTGTGATAGCTGATGTTATTGATTGCAGCAGTCCACAAGTCTCCATGTCTGCAGACCCGCAATGCAAGGCATTGCCAGAGCATGTGTTTAAATGAACTACCACTTAGCAATCTGGCCATGTTGAGTCCATCTCCATATGTATCATACTCAGGAAGCTCCTTCGGGGATATCAACCTGTTTGCAGCATTTCAAATTTAATTAGTAGTGGTCTGCTAAGTTCATGGTGAAGAGATGGAACACCCAGCTAGTCTTCCTGTAGTGCAAGGTAATCTCACGAAAGTAAACTAGCGGATTGCCAAACTCTGGCTGTTTTCGAACCATTACCGGGCCTCACACTGCTGCAGCACGATTATGAGCGATTTCATTGGCGTTCAGTTCAATTTGCATTACGTCCAGGCTCTAGTGAGCTGAGAACTAGACAATTTGGTGAATTTCATCCTGTAAGGGCCTGCATTAAGGACCCTTATGGTGTTTTTGAGATGACCTGATCGAATGCCCTGATGGCAGCTCGTGATCCAGTGTAATAAGGAGCAGTGTAAACAGTGGTGTGTTTATGGTCTAGTAGTGCTATAGAGATTTGTGTACTTTCCGATGCCAGAGTTCTATTAGGACTTACATATTTGCTGTGTTCATTGTTTGTTTACAAACTCACCACAATGGTCTACTGGTTATGGTACTTGACTGCTCAGCCGCAGGTAGCGGGATCAAGTCCTGGCTGCAGCAGCTGCATTTTTGATAGAGGTAAAAATGCTTGAGTTCCGTGTACTTAGATTTAAGTACATGTTAAAGAAGCCCAGGTGGTCGAAATTTACAGAGCCCTCCATTATGGCCTCTCTAATAATAGTATTGTGGTTTTGGAACATTAAACCCCAACAATTATTACTGCTTGTTTACAGCACACATGGACATTACTCATATACCTGAATAACAGTGAGGACAATGTATCGATCAATGTTCAGTTAGTGCCAGAATTCTGGTGGAATGGAGGGACCTTGTTATGAATGCCGGTGGTCTGAAGCAGGCCGCGACACAGCATATGTTGCTGACAGGACCATCAACCTGAAGGTACAGTCTGATGATAAACATTTGGCATTTCGAAAAATCTGTTGGTTCTGCCAAAGAAAGGGCAATTCTTGCACAAGTGGTGATGAAAAGAATTTCTCAGTAAAAAGGGTCAGCTTTTGAAGAGGTTAGATTGAAAAGCAAAGTTGGCTAGTTTACAGCAAACACTTGAGTGGTGGATTATTTAAGGCATGCATCCCATTTCTCCCAAACGTGTGCAGCACCCTTCTTATTATGCAGACATCTTTGTCACGACTGCTTTCACGAACCTGTTCAAGTTGTGTGCGAAAAAAGGAAACCTTCATTTTCATCAGCTCTGTGCAAACTATGGAGATGCAATGATGCCAGAAAATATCGTTAGATAAGTGCCCAGCTGAAACAATTTACACTATTGCTTCACAATCAAACCAAATGCTCTTTGAAAGAACTTGCACATCCTAAAGAGTATTAAGTAACAGTGCGTCTTTACTGGGCATACGCTTGCTCTTCGAGGCCACTAAAACAGTTTGCCAAGCGATTCTGCAGGACAGGACAGCACCCTAGTGATTTTGACTTGTCTTGATAGGCACAATCTTTTGCTGAAGCAGCATCTTGAGGAAGCACCCAAAACGATGTGATGAACGTAACAAGATATGCGATGCAAGAAAAAGTTGCATCATATTTTCTTAGAAGTCATATAATTTTGAGCATCAACTGGATGTCACATTCGGTTCATGGACACTCGTATGATGGAAAATCACCTATGTCATCACCGTACAAGAGTGCCTTTGAGGGAAATTCCCTTTGATACTGTGCATACAGCCACACTCATCACAACAAAATCAAAAGGTTGGCTAGTTGGATGTGCATGGTGTGACTATGGTTAAAGCGTACAAAGAATCGCAAAGCACTTGTTCTGTGTTCTTTTGTGTTTCTTTGTGCTCTTAAACCACAGTTACACCACTCTCATTGGCTTAAATTCAGTGTCTCTGCAGATGTCAACTTTTAAGCAGCAAACAGAATTGCTAAGGTGCTCGGAAAAATTTCACTTTTGGAATGACATATTGCTCTGGAAACCTTTCATTCACTTTCCAACCCAATAGCAGCACCAAAGGCACATGGTTTTTACACGGACCTTGGGGAAGTTCAGCTCAAGCTCAGTTTCCCAAGCTTGGTGCTTATCTAACAGGCTGCAAACGTCACACAGATGATCATGGCGTTCATAATTGATCCTCTGGAATGCACTGGACATGATTTTACCAATTGTAACAAAGCTTCAAAAATGAGATAAAGAAGTTGATGCATACAATATGATTCACACAACTATCACCTATATCAAGTTCATGCACAGACAAATCGACATGGAGTTCTGCTAGTGATTTCAGATGGCAGATGTACTAATTCTGCCAACACAGGCTTCACAACGCTACAAGTTTGCTTTTCAGCATAAATGCGTGAACGTGCCATTTTGAAATGCAAGCCTTTCTCAATAATGTGATCTAAGAGACAAACTCGTTTCACCAAAAGTACTGAGAGAGGAGTGCACCGCTGTGAATGTTGTCTGTTATTAGCTCTGTTGATCCAGAGAAGCTGAGACAGCACTTGCTCGTTAAGGAAATAGATCTGCCGTCACTCAAGATAGGGCTGTAAAAATGGTACCACTGTCTAATGCAAGAGAAATGCACAGACAGCAAAACATTGGTATTTCAATCAGCAATACTAATAAAGATGTTTCTGAATTGTAAGACCTCCTTGTGCAGTGGAGGGATTGTACTATGTACAGATGTTGAGATAGAGACGAGTTTTTCTTCCTTGCACCACACTATAACTTTACCATCATTGACACAGACAGGTGAAAGTCTGGTGGGGTTCCTGCTGCTTTGCATCTACTGAAGCATGGGCACTGATTCAGAAGACTTGAGCTATTTTACTACGAGACATTGCTGCAGTATGTTTGAAAGGTATCTATTTTGTAATTAAGATATGATGGAGACTCTACCACTGTTAGTGACCCACGTTTGTAGCTGTGTGAAAGTGGTGAAACTAAGGAAAGCTCCCCAAAAGATGACTCCTTCCTCTCTTTGTTTCAGCGTTTTACACTGCTTCGCTTGTTAGCTTAATTGGGCTGGAAGATTCTGAGAACTACTGAAGTCTTGTCGTTACTTTATTGTGATACAGACATGCCTTCACTGACATGTATATGTTTCATGAGTTAACATTTCAACAATATTTTTCAAATGTCATATGGTAAATTTCTCATCCCAATAAAGTGATTATCTTCTGGACCTTTACTGTCTGGTATTAAAACATAGTAAAAGCTTTGCGACTTCAACTTCTTGACATCGTGTAATCAGTTCTACATTTCAACTATGAAAACGCAAAACATTTTGATAGGTATGTCTGCTAGTAAGCGTTGTCTACTGTCTTTTCTTGTAGCGAAATCCATAGAATATCTGTCGAAGCCTCATTTAATCTACAGAGACAGCAAGGAGCTCTATAAAAATGTCTGTTCAGCTATGCAAACCACATGCATTACGTTGCATGGCCTTTATTGCCATAAGGTGCAATCTAATTCAGAGAATTAAACCAAATTTTTTTTGTACTTCAAAAGAAGACCCTTGTTCAGTTTTCGATCACTATTTTGATGGCGTCAGGACACACACATAATTGGTTTTCAGAAGCTTTTTATAGTCTTCTATAAGTAGGGCTACTTTCTCCTTTTTGAGGGAAGTGATGTTTAATGCCTTTTTTCTTTAAATTTATGTTGATCTTGCTAAAACAAGCCATCCCCACGCTCCGCCTGGTTGCTTTGCGGGATCTAATGTAAAATAGTTCACAGTGAAAAGAAGCATCGGCACTTCTCATGTATGAAATATTCGCAACATAAAAACAATCGCAGCTTTCTGAACAGTCTCGGTGGTCTGCTCAGACAGACATCAGCACGAGGTTTATGGTGCAAGGACGCAGGTGCAGAGCAGCCACACGTTTCCAGATGGTGCTCTTGTACAAAATATCAGCGCCCATCTCATAGCGCGAGATATATCGTGCAGGCCGCCCTCAACACCGATTAAAGACGAACAAAGGACACGCATATTTATGAACTAGGCTTAAATGACATCGATGCATGCCATGCGTGGTCCCCTGTATATTTTACGAGCGCAATTCACATTTTGCCAAAGCAAACCCTACATTCTTGCACAGGGGGTCCCAGATTTCTTCTCACTACTGGCGAGGGTCAGAGATGTACCCTCCTGATATGCTAAAGAAAAAGGGAGTGCGTTTAGCTGATGCATGCGCACGTGGCTCAACATTCATGGTGTGGGTTTCTTTATACCTTTACACGAGTCTAACTCGTATACCTTTATATGAGTCACACGTGAAGTTCTGTACTTCTTTAAATCCGTGTTCGCGAACATGGTACTGACGAAGGTCTAGAAGCTTAAAAAAAAAAAAAACTTTGGACACGAGTTGCACGCGATAGTCCTTCCTTCACCACACTCATATGTTTTTGCTGTTCCCAAGGCCTCTTCTCCAGGGACATTTTTTATGTGCCTTGTTAAATTGCTTGCATTTGAAAAAGCCTTGTCGCAGAAAGTGCAGATCTTGTCAAGTCTCGTGAAGGTGCTAGCGCACGCCCCGGCGCTTTCGCTGCCGTTCATCGAGAGCGTTGAACAGAAAAGTACTCAGAAGATGGGACCGCGAGGCTCACGTGTTGCAGGAACGGCAGGAATTGTAGGTAAAACTGGGAGAACTTGGCATCGCCTCATAGGGAATAATCGAGCTTTTGATTTCTTTCGTGGTTGACGCTGCACCGTCCCTAGAATTCTCCAGAAGGCGATGTTACACGGAGCGGTGACGTCTGCATCAAACTAACCAATGAGAGCGAGGATCACCCTTCTGGAGTTACCGCTTCGCACAAACGAACGCCGCCCACAACGCTTGCTGCTCTTGCGCAGTGCTATTAACCACAGCTAACCACAGACGGCCAGTGGCGGCACCGAGCAGACGACAGGTGCTTTGGTGTTCCCTTTAACATTGGGCCCCTCAATACATTCGCTTCGCCGATGCGTGAATATATTTTCTAATTTTTAGTTGGTGATTTGATTCTGTGGCTTTGTTGCCGTTGTCAGCTTTGTGTGTTTATCTACTAAAGATTGTCTGTGTCGCAGTCTCTTGTTCCTTAAGTTCGCGCGATAGAGCAGCTCACTGTAGTACCAATTAGTAGCCCAAACAAGTACATTACTACGTAAGTATGTTTGCACAGATTCTGCACATGGTCGAATGCTTGCGCTTCTCTCAACTTCTCCAACCTTACTTCCTTGTGTAGCCCTCCCCACCTGCTAGCTACAGGGGCTTGTGTTATTTTTCTGATATTTCGATACACTGCCTCAGTGAGAACAGATTGTCTTCAAACCTCCTGTGTTTCCGAAACCCATTCTGCAGTTCCCCTAGCACCCCCTCATCCTCTATCTATGCCTGCAGTCTTTCCTTTTTAATCTACATCGCCAGCCTGTAGACCTCTGATGTCACTGTTATAGGACATAGTTGTTTATGTCAGCTTTGTCCCCTTTTCCTTTATAGATCATGCTCATCCTGGTAAGTTTGCATTCATCGGGGAATTCACCATCGATTATTCTTTTGCTTGCTGCCTTTCTCAACGTCTGCTCAGACTTCGGACCCAATGTCTTTATCAGTATAATTGGAATGCCATCTGGGCCTGTTGACTAGGAACCCTCTTCTCAGTCCTTTCCCACTCTCGTTGTGAAAATGGAGCCATTGCGCCACTTGATTCATCCTTGTCTATTGCAATGCATGAGGCACTTCTTTGTTGAAATTTTTCTGTCACCCTTGTTCTTATATATTCGATAGCTTCGTCCCCTTCTAGCCTAGCACCTTGACCTGTAGTTATAAGCCTTTGTTCTAGACTCATCTCATTTCTTAGGGAGTTTAGATGGTTCCAGAATTTCGCAGCTGCCTTTCTATCCTTTTTATGTATTTCTGCCAGTCACTGAGCCCCCTTTCTTATAATCCTTTCATTGATCAGAAAGGATGCTTCCCATCTACAGCTTAGAAATATGTCCCATTTTCTTTCAGCATCATCTGTCGGTTCACCCCGCTGCTTAGCATTTCTGTGTTCCTTAAAGTCTTCCTGACGTTTTGTTATGGCTCTCTTAACTTCCTCATCCCACCAACCCTTGTGTTTGTGTCTTTTTTTCTGGGGTGACTTGTCATGTGCCTCAGCAAGCTCTAGCTCAAACAGTCTAATGAGACTCGTGTATGGTCACACTATTTTAGTATACTCAGTGATTCCTTGCTCAATTTGTTTAGTAGTTATTTCGATTTGTCTTTCTGAATAAAAGTTTTCCTGTAGTTGCTCATCTTGTCTTCTTCCTACTTTCACGGATCTTCTAAAACTTAGCTTGATACGTTTGTGATCACCACCCAAACTTCTGGAGCCACTTTCATCTATGTGCATTCCCCTGAGTTTATCATACATCCTATGTGACATAAGTGCGTGATCAATCATCGACTGCAGCCTTCCTACCTCCTATGTTATTTGCCCTTCACACTTCTCAGTACTGTTGCAAATGATCAAATCATGCCTTTCACACATATCCATGATCATTCTGCCTGTCGGGTCCGTATACCCATCTATATCTTCTATGTGCACATTCATATCTCCTAGTATAATTATCTCGCACTCTCCTCCTAATTCCTTAATGTTCTTTGATATACACTCCACCATTGCCTGGTTTCCCTCTCTGGCCTTTGCTCCCGTACACAAGTACACCAAACCAAGGAGTGTCGTTTGCCCTGCCGCTTTCCCTTTAGCCATAAATGTTCCTTGCACTCCTGCTTCACCCTTTGCCAGTCTGTACTTTTATGAATGAATGCCCCAATACCACCCCCCTTTCTGCTCCCTTCTGTTCTATTACAATATTCTCACGCGTAGTCCACATTGTTTGGAGGTTGTTCCATGTCCCTGAGACGTGTTTCTACAAAAACGTATACCATCGGCCCCTCCTCCCTTAGCTGTTTTTCTATCTCTTCCCACTTCAGCCTGTTCCTGCCACCCTGCATGTTAATATACCCTAAGTCTGCATTGGCTCGACCCTCTTGGCTACGTCTATTTCTGTCCCGGACTCTACCTGTCTTAGATATTGGTGCCACTTTGAAATCGTATCTGTCCATACCATTTGTCAAAGAGTCTCCCTGGTTGTTTTCCTCGTTACTAGCTATCCTGCACCCCAAAGGGCCTGCGTACCCCCCAAAAAAAGCTACTGCGCGTACTGCAAGTCACCAACCCACCTCATGACCTAGCCGCCCATCGTTGTGAATTCTGTCTCATTGAAATCCACCCCATTTACGCACCTCTCTGTTTATTTGCGCCACCTTAAAGCCTTTGTCTCGACTCATTCGTCATATGTCTTGGTTTGCGTTCACAACCGCTCTGTGAAGGATACCGTCACGCACTGGTAGCTCCGGTATCGTGCATATTACTACCTGTACCTGAGGAGAATTGGCGCGCATGTCATCGACCCCTTTTTCCAGTGTGGTCGCTAGTCCTATCGTATCTTAATTTAAGAGATCGTTTAAACCGCCTGAAATTATCACGAGGTTTCGTCCATCAGCTGTAGTTTGGAGTTTCGCGCTCGCTTGCCTCATGACTGCTTCCAGCTTGCATCCTGGGAATGTTCTTACAACAACCCTTTTGTCACCTCGTACCCTTTCTTTGATTGCTTCTGCGTATCGATTCAAATTCGAGTCTTGGTGATTATCACATGCTGTGACTTTTCAGTTGGAGCCTCCTGCACCTGGGGGTTACTCTCACCTGTGACGCCGGCTGCTTTGTCCCCTCCCAGCCCCACCACTACTTCGCTGAAGCTGGGTGTTGCGGCCATTGAACCGGCTGAACCTGTTTTTTCCAGACTTGCTTGCTCTTTCTTCTCCGCCGTTCTGGTTGCCGTGCCATACTGTTCTCTCCATCGGCCGCTAATTTTTTCACCTTCACTATTGCCTTCTCGGCGGACTTCAGCCTTGTTCCTATAGCCCTCGTTTTTTTTTTTGGCTCTGTCGCCAACGCAGCGTCCAGCTCAGTGATTCACATCAGCAGTTCACTCTGGGAAACCATCATTCTCTCTATTTTTTCCTCGACCTCACATTGCCCACACTTGGCGTCAGTCTCCTCTCCATTCGCTTCTGCACTTGGGTTCATTTTCAAACCCACCCTGCATCCTGAACACTTTACAGCCTTTTTAACTATGTCTTTCTGACGCCAATTGTCCTTATGACTTGCCCCTCTCGATAATTACAAGACACGATTTCTGCCCTACGAAAAATAGAAAGAGTAAGCTCTACTACAAAAATTTGCGTGTTTAATGTACGGGCACTTCCCCCATGGGGCGGCAAGAGGAAAAAACACAAAGAAACAAATACACACACGCACAAACTAGTAAATACTTGGTGACTGACCACCGAAAAAGCCGTACAATGTAATAAGTGCTACAACGGTTTTAACTGCTGCCTTATTAATTACAAAGTCAAGCTCAAAACATGCATAATCACTTATCTCCGCAGTCGATTGGGAGCCCTAAAAAAAATGCCGGCGCTCCACGGAGCGCCTCTTCCGGTTTCTTTGGAAACTAGTGACAGCTGTAGGCGGGGCCTTCGCAGCGTCGTCTTCTAAAGCGCAGCCGCTTGGCCGAATTGTGCCTGCTTTGCGGTGAAGCAAGCATCACTCTTGTTATGTGCGCACACCAATAGAGAAGTTGTTGTTTTCGAGCAGCGCAGAGGCTGTGGATTTTTCGCAAGCAATCATACAAGTAAGAAACCGCGGTCCATACATGAGCAAAACTTTCAAGCCCCGCTTGCACTGCCACAACTAAGCTATTCAGTGTAAAGAAATAATATCCCGCAGCTCACGCGACTGCTTTGGTCAGCACAAAGTTGAGCACCGCGAAATTGGAGATAAATATATCATGCAAGGCCTAACATAACAGCTTGCAATGTTTGAAAATTTTGATTCCTTACTAACCTGTAAACAAAAGAATGTGACTAGTCCATTAATCTTATGGAACTGATACCACATTTGTGTCTTGCCGATAACGCTGCTCTCATGTACTACCGAATTTAACTCGCCGATATTCCACCCTTATTCACTGCTTACCAGCAGCCATGTTTCTTCGTGCCATTCATGCAGACAAATTAGGAAACGTTCTGATCAAGTTTTCTGCGCAACTCGTACGGGGCAATCAGTGCACCAAACAAGTGCCGAAGACAAATTTTTACTGCTGTAAGCAGTTGTGGAATAAAGCTTCACACATTTTGTCTCTGGGTGACACAAGGCCCGCTTATCGCTTTATAACTTTCATGGCTCGAAACATTAGCCTACTGCGGAAATTTGTAGTGACCCTCCAATTTGTAGTGCCATCAAACTTTTTTTTTTATCGCCGCGTTATGAAAGACTACACATGTTTGTAGTACTTCATTACAGCTTGTCTTCCGATTGAAGGTCCTTGCTGAAAGTCCCGGAAGACGAAAGACGACGCATCGTAGATTTACTTGCGAAAATATTTTCAACGTGCTATATCTGCGATTAGAAGCTGTCCTCTTGCAACTGGCAAACGGATTATTCAAGCATGCAGGAATTAGGGACGCATTGGAGACGCCCCTCGGCATCGTCGTTGCCGGGTGACTACGAAGGACGAAGACCTGCAAATTGTTGCAGCCGTAGCGGGAACATCGGAAAAGTGCAGTCCATGAAGTACAGGCTGAGCACAGACTCAACCATGTCTCGGCTACAACCGTGAAGCGCCGCTCATGCGAGCGGAGAACAAGGCGAAGTGGCTCCAAGTTGCTGAAGATTACGCCTACTGGTCTGCACGTCACAGGAAAAGCGTGGTATTCACGATTCAGTGCACGTTCAGGACTCGGTGGGGTCAAAGAACATGACGAGCGGTATGTAAAGCAGTGATTTTCAGCTTTCAAGAAGCAGTCGCGTTTGTGTGAACTTCAGCCGCTGCTTTTAGCAGCGCTAGTTACCGGTGATACGACTGTGCAGTTTGTGGTAATATTTTATCGATTCCAAATTAGCAGTGAAGTACTGCCAAAATATTCTTTTGTTTCAATGATTTAATTCAAGGGGTGAGATATATCTAACGGGAAGATAATTTATTATCTTTATAAGACAGTAGTTTATTAGACACTGAAAACAGCCCCTCTAACTTTCGTTGTTATCTAGGACACTAAATAGTGTTTTCTAAAACACTCAAATGAGTGCCTTTTTTTTGTATGCACGATGAAAAGTGTATATACATTTATCAAGTTTAAATAGAAAATTTTTTGTAACTCTATTTCAACTCATAAGGCAACTTAGAAGTGTGGCAGCTTGGGCTAGTTGGTATGGCATGACGGTAGTTATAGCGCGAGAACAAAATGACGACACAGAGACAAAAAGAAGGTCTCCTTCGTCTCCTTGTTGTCTCTGTGTCGTCGTTTGGTTCACGCGCTATAACTGTCGTCATGAGACAACCAACGAAGGCGACTTTTGATTTTAAAGTTGATGCACGTGCGAATCAGATTTTGAGAAGCACGCCTGAAAACCTCTGTAGACCAACGTTACTAGATTCTTCTTTCAGTTTGTAAACTGCGTCGCCGCAGGTGTCACCCTTCTATACACCACCACGAGGGGGCGCGCTCGTCGTTTTTTGAGTTCAGTTTGGACTGTCACGGTGAATGGACGTGTTTTTTGGGCGCTCCCGATCGACTGCGCAGATAAGTTGTTTTGCATGTTTTGAGCTTGTCTTTATAATTATAGGGCAGCAGTTAAAATCCCTGTAGCACTTATTTTATTGTACGGCTTTTTCAGGGGTCAGTCACCAGGTATCTATTAGTTTCTGTATGTGTGTTTGATTTTTTTCTTTTTTGTTTTTTTTTTCTTTTTTGTTTTTTTTGCCACCCCGTGGGGGAGGTGCACATACATTGAACACGCAATTTTTTGTAGTAGAGCTTAGACTTTCTCTTTTTCGTAGGGCAGGGCTCCAGTTTTGCAATTATCGAATGAGACAAGTCATAGAACAATTGGTGTCGGAAAGACATGGTTAAAAAGACTGTGAAGTGTTCAGGATGTGGGGTTGGTTTTAAAGTGGACCCAAGTGTAGAAGCGGAAGGAGAACAGGCTGACGTGAAGTGTAGGCAATGCGAGGTCGAGGAAAAAAATGGAGAAAGTGATGGTTACCCAGAGTGACATTCTGATGAGAATCGCCGAGCTCGAGACTGCGTTTGCGACAGAGCAAGAGAAAACGAGGGCTATGGGAGAAAAGCTGAAGTCCGCCGAAGAGTCAGTCACCAGGTATCTATTAGTTTCTGTATGTGTGTTTGATTTTTTTTTTCTTTTGCCACCCCGTGGGGGAGGTGCACGTACATTGAACACGCAATTTTTTGTAGTAGAGCTTAGACTTCCTCTTTTTGTAGGGCAGGGCTCCAATTTTGCAATTATCAAATGAGACAAGTCATAGAACAATTGGTGTCGGAAAGACATGGTTAAAAAGACTGTGAAGTGTTCAAGATGTGGGGTTGGTTTTAAAGTGGACCCAAGTGTAGAAGCGGAAGGAGAAGAGGCTGACGCGAAGTGTAGGCAATGCGAGGTAGAGGAAAAAAAATGGAGAAAATGATGGTTACCCAGAGTGACATTCTGATGAGAATCGCCGAGCTGGAGACTGCGTTGGCGACAGAGCGAAAGAAAACGAGGGCTATGGGAGAAAAGCTGAAGTCCGCCGAGGAAGCACTAGCCAAGGTAAACAAAGAAGCGGCCTACGGAGAGAACAGTAGGGAACCGGCAACCAGAACTGAGGAGAAGAAAAAGCAAACAAGTTTGGAAAAAACAAGCTCAGCCGGTTCATTTGTCGCAAGGCCCAGCTTCAGTGAAGTAGTGGTGGGGCTGGGAGGGGACAAAGCAGCCGGCGTCACAAGTGGAAGTAACCCCCAGGTGCAGGACGCTCCAGCTGAAAAGTCACAGCATGTGATAATCGCCGGGGACTCGAATTTAAATCGATGCACAGAAGCCATCCAAGAGAGGGTGAGAGGTGACAAGAGGGTTGCAGTAGGGGCGTTCCCAGGACGCAAGCTGGAAGCAGTCATGAGGCAAGCGAGCGCAAAACTCAAAACTACAGCTGATAGACGAAACCTCGTGATAATTTCAGGCGGTTTAAACGATGTCTTAAACGAAGATACAGCAGGGCTAGCAACTACACTGGTGAAAGGCGTAGATAACATGCGCGCCACTTCTCCTGAGGTACAGGTAGCGATATGCACAATACCGGAGGTACCAGAGCGTGATAGCAACCTGAAACCAAGAGATATGGCGGATGAGTCGAGAGAAAGGCTTTGAGGTGGTGGAAATAAACATAGAGGTGCATAGGTGGGGTGGTTTTCAACGAGACAGAATTCACTTTATGGGCTGCTAGGTCATGAGGTGGGTTGGCGACTTGCAGGACGCACAGTAGCTTTTTTGGGGGGCAAGCGGGCCCTTCGGGGTGCAGGATAGCTAGTAACGAGGAAAACAACCAGGGAGACTCTTTGACAAATGGTATGGACAGATACGATTCCAAAGTGGCACCAGTATTTAAGATAGGTAGAGTCCGGGGCAGAAATAAACGTAGCCACGAGCGCCGAGCCATTTTAGACGTAGGGTATAATAACATGCAAGGCGGCAGGAACAGGCTGAAGTGGGAAGAGATAGAAAAACAGCTAAGGGAGGAGGGGCCGATGGTATACGTTTTTGTAGAAACACGTCTCAGGGACATGGAACAACCTCCAAACAATGTGGACTACGCATGAGAATATTGTAATAGAACAGAAGGGAGCAGAAAGGGGGGTGGTATTGGGGCATTCATTCATAAAAGTACAGACTGGCAAAGGGTGAAGCAGGAGTGCAAGGAACATTTATGGCTAAAGGGAAAGCGGCAGGGCAAATGACACTCCTTGGTTTCGTGTACTTGTGGACGGGAGCAAAGGCCAGAGAGGAAAACCAAGCAATGGTAGAGTGTATATCAGAGGATATTCAGGAGTTAGGAGGAGAGTGTGAGATAATTATACTAGGAGATATGAATGCACACATAGAAGATATAGATGGGTATACGGACCCGACAGGCAAAATGATCATGGATATGTGTGAAAGGCTAGATTTGACCATTTGCAACAGTACCGAGAAGTGTGAAGGGCAAATAACATGGGATGTAGAAAGGCTGCAGTCGACGATAGATTGCGCACTGATGTCACATAGGATGTATGATAAACTCAGGGGAATGCACATAGATGAAGGTGGCTCCAGAAGTCTGGGTAGTGATCACAAACGTATCAAGCTAAGTTTTGGAAGAGCAGTGAAAATGGGAAGGAGACAAGATGAGCAGCTGCAGGAAAATTTTTATTCGGAAAAGCAAATTGAAATAGCCACTAAACAAATTGAGAAAGTAATCACTGAGGATATTAAAACAGTGTGGACATACACGAATCTAATTAGACTGTTTGAGCTAGAGCTTACTAAGGCGCGTGACAAGTCACTCTGGAAAAGAAGACACAAACCCAAAAGTTGGTGGGATGAGGATGTTAAGAGAGCCATAGCAAAACGTCAGGAAGCCTCTAGGGAACACAGACATGCTAAGCAGCGGGGTGAACCGACAGATGATGTTGAAAGAAAATGGGAAATTTTTCTAAGCTGTAGAAGGGATGTATCCCTTTTGATCAATGAAAAGATTAGAAGAAAGGGAGCCCAGTGGCTGGCAGAAGTACATAAAAAAGATAGAAAGGCAGCTGCGAAATTTTGGAACCATCTAAATTCCCTAAGATATGAGACGAGCCTAGAGCAGAGGTTTATAACTACAGCTCAAGGTGCTAGCCTAGAAGGGAACGAAGCTATTGAATATATAATAACAAGGGTGACAGAAAAATTTCAACACAGAAGTGCTTTATGCACCACAATAGACAAGGATGAATAAAGTGGCGCAATGGCTCCATTTTCACAACAAGAGTGGGAAGGGGCTGAGAAAAGGGTTCCTAGTAGTACATCAACAGGCCCAGATGGCATTCCAATTATGCTGATAACCACATTAGGCCCGAAGTCTAAGCAGGCTTTGAAAGAGGCAGTGAGAAAAATAATTGATGAAGAACTTCCCGATGGATGGAAACTTGACAGTATGAGCATGATCTATAAAGAAAAGGGGGACAAAGCTGACATAAACAACTACCGTCCTATAACAGTGACATCAGTGGTCTACAGGCTGGCGATGCAGATTATAAATGAAAGACTCCAGGCATGGATAGAGGATGAGGGGGTGCTGGGGGAACTGCAGAATGGGTTTCGGAAACCAAGGAGGTTGGAAGACAATCTATTCTCACTGACGCAGTGCATCGAAATAGCAGAAAAGGAACACAGACCCCTATGGCTAGCATTTTTGGATATCAAGGGAGCGTACGATAGCGTGGTCCAAGAGTAATTGTAGGGAACACTGGACCCACTAGGTACGGAAGATGAGTCAGTAATCTTTTAAAGAATATCTATAAAGGTAACAAGGTGGTTATAAAGTGGGAAAAACAGGTATCCAAGACCGCAGAGGTAAAACAGGGGCTTAGGCAGGGATGTCCTCTGTCATCCTTGTTATTCATGATGTACCTACAAGGATTAGAGGCTAAATTAGAGGGTAGTGGACTTGGCTTCAACTTCTCTTTCTTCAAACAAGGAAAACTCATTGAATAGGCACTACGAGCATTGATGTACGCAGATGATATAGTGCTAATGGTCGACAACAAGAAAGATTTGCAGAGACTGATGGACATCTGCGGTAATGAGGGAGACAGGTTAGATTTTAGATTCAGTAAGGAAAAATCAGCAGTCATGATTTTCAATGACAATGAAGGTAGTGAGCTTAGAATACAGGAGGTCACGCTAGAGACAACAGATAAATACAAATACCTGGGCGTATGGACAAGCAATGGGACCGAGTATCTGAGAAAACACGAAATATACGTGACGACTAAAGGTAACAGGAATGCAGCAGTCATGAAAAATAAAGCACTGTGGAATTACAATAGGTATGATGTTGTGAGAGGAATATGGAAAGGGGTCATGGTTCCTGGTCTGGCGTTCGGCAATGCGGTCTTGTGCATGAGAACAGAAGTTCGAGCAAGATTAGAAATTAAGCAACGTGGAATAGGTAGGCTTGTCTTAGGAGTTCACGGGATTACACCAAATCAGGGAGTACAAGGTGATATGGGATGGACATCATTTGAGGGCAGGGAAGCTAGCAGCAAGATAAAATTTGAGAAGTGATTGAGAGAAATGGGGTAGGAGCGTTAGGCTAGGAAGGTATTCAGCTACTTGTACCTGAAGAATGTCGATACAAAATTGCGGAAGTGAACCAGAAAATTGACTGGTAAATACTTGGAAAACAGCAGGGGGCGAAACCAAAAAGAATTATCGGTTAGAAGAAGGGGAAGGAAGCCGACACCGATATGTGGAGAATCGGCATGATTAAGAAGTCCACACTAGAGATCTATCGAACTTTTAAGCAGGAAATAGCCAAGGAAAGGATCTATGATAATACTCGGGGTAGTTCTCTACTGTTTGAGGCCAGGACGGGAGTATTGTGAACAAAGACATCGGGCCAAATACGAAGGGGTAGACACGGTATGCAGTGCGTGTGGAGAGGAAGAAGAAACTGCCGAACACTTGATAATATTCTGTTAAGGGCTTCACCCTGTAGTTCAGGTTGATGGAGCAGAGTTTTTCAAAGCACTGTGGTTCAGGGACAGTGAGGGCAAAATAGACTTTAAGCGGGTAGAATTAACTAGAAGGAGATTATCTGATTGGTGGCTAAAGTCAAGGCACGAGTGAAAATTGAACCCCTCGCTGCAAAGTACGAATCCTCAACCTCACTATTTACGGGGGAAAAAATCTAGGTTTTAGTTAATTAAGTATGACGGCTTGGTGGTGCTAGCCACCGCCCGATCTAAAGGGTACAGCCATATCCATCCATCCATTCATCGACCGATCTGACGAGGCTCACGGCGGTTAGGCGCACGCCACCGACCATGCCGGCGAAGCAAAACAGGAGGTGCTTCTTCATAGCGTGCGTGTTCCGTGCCAATCGCTATCATTGTGTGTCTCAGCGAGACCGACGATACTAGCGCACTTTGTGCTCCCACTGCTGCTTACTGCGATATCATGGTGACGACGTTGTGTCTCACTCGCTGTGAGATCTGTCGTGGTTATCGTTCCGGTTGTTGGCTGCATAGCTCTAATGCGTCGTGTGACGGGTTTTCGATGTAATAAAACAAGCCTCGCTGCTTTGTCACTGGTTGCTGAAGCGGCTACGACACAACGAAATCTGCGACCGAAAAAACGGCATTTTTTTTCAAGCCACTCGTTGATGAGGTGGCTTTTCAACAGTGGCAACGAGCAATACCGAGATTGGATAAGGAACTATCAAGATCCTTTACTCACTCTTTCGGTAGTTCTTTTTTCGTAAAAACAATACAGGAATGGAACCGTCTACCGGATGATCTCGTCAATGAAACTGATAATGATTACTTTTTTTCTTCCTTGTAACAACACCTACAATATTGTTACGAGAAGGAGACTGACTCAGAGGGGTAGTCACTGATGTATTTTCAGCTGGTTAGGTGAGCAGCGGCAGCCACACAGATAAGCTCGCGCCAGTCTATCTGCTTTGTCTTCTTCATCTCCATGCGCTGGCACGTAGCATGACCCACGGCGGCGGAGGCACCGTCCCGGTGCTTTAAAGGTCGTTATCTGACGCATTCTTGTAGGGCTTTATCCGCGAGATGTGACCGATATCACTGGGCCGCATAATAGATGATGATGGACAGATGGGGCTGATCTCGTAGGTGACAGGTGTTACTTGACGCAATATACGGTAGGGTCCCGTGTAATGAGACAGAAGTTTTTCGGATAGGCCCAGCTGACGATGAGGGGACCAGAGTAAAACGAGGGTACCGGGTGCGAAAATGTATGTCTCTATGTTCCGCATCGTACCGACGGCATTGGTTGGCTTGCGACGCCATCAGCCGAGCGCGAACGAGCTGACGGGCATGATCGGCTCTCGCAATCGCGTCGCGGGAATACTCGCTTGTGGACGAGGTGTGAGCTGAGATGACTGTGTCCAGTGGTAAAGTTGGCTCTCTTCCGTACAATAAGTAGAATGGCGAAAATCCCGCTGTGTCGTGACGGGATGAATTATACGCGAAAGTTGCGTAGGGTAAGGCAAGGTCCCAGTCTCGGTGGTCGGGCGACACGTACATAGCGAGCATATTTGTTAAAGTGCGGTTAAATCGTTCCGTAAGGCCGTTTGTTTGAGGGTGGTAAGCGGTTGTCAGTGTGTGTTGCGTGGAACAAAAAACGCAGATTGTCGGCGATGACTTGGGATAGAAATGTACGGCCACGGTCTGTGAGAAGCTGTCTCGGAGCACCGTGAATCAATATAACGTCCCGTAACAAGAAGTCAGCGACGTCGGTTGCACAGCTGGTCGGTAGAGCTCGCGTAATAGCGTAGCGTGTAGCGTAGTCTGTCATAACGGCTATCCATTTGTTTCCCAACGTTGATGTGGGAAAAGGACCAAGCAGGTCTAACCCAACACGGTAAAATGGTTCCGCGGGTATGTCAATTGGTTGAAGATGGCCAGCGGGTAGCCGCGATAGTGTCTTACGACGTTGACATAGGTCACACGTGGCAACGTATTGGCGTACCGAATGAGCAAGGCCTGGTCAGAAGAAACGGCGCCGGATGCACTCGTACGTGCGGGATACGCAAGGTGTCCAGCCGTGGGAGCGTCGTGAAGTTCGGTGAGAACACAGCGGCGCAAATGCTTAGGCACAACAATGAGAAGGTCGGGCCCGTCTGGTCGGAAATTGCGACGGTATAGCACACCCTTTTGAATGACAAAGTAGCGGACGGAAGCATTATTTGTGGAGGATTCCATACGGCTGATGATGTCAAGCAGCTCTGGATCAAGCTTCTGTTTTTCCCCAATATTAAGGAAGTCGGACACTGACAAGATAGAGTTCTCCGTGGGCTCGTCAGTGTCCACAGGATCGTCGACAGGGTACCGGGAGAGGCAATCGGCATCACGATGTAAGTGGCCAGATTTGTAGACCACCGAATAGAAAACCTCTTGCAGGCGCAAAGCCCAGCGACCAAGTCGGCCTGATGGATCTTTCAGAGAGTTGAGCCAGCAGAGTGCGTGGTGGTCGGTAACTACCGAAAATGACCGTCCGTATAGATAAGGTCGAAATTTCGCCACCGCCCATACAAGAGCCAAGCACTCACGCTCTGTTATCGAATAGTTACGTTCAGGGGCGGATAGGAGGCGGCTGGCATATGCAATAACGCAATCATGGCCATGTTGTTTCTGAGCCAGTACTGCACCAATGCCATGCCCACTTGCATCCGTACGGATTTCCGTAGGGGCAGCAGGGTTGAAGTGTGCCAGAATTGGAGGGGTAGTGAGAAGAGCGACGAGAGTCGAGAACGCAGAAGCCTCTTCGGAGCCCCATGATAACGGGACTTCTTTCTTGAGGAGCTGCGTAAGCGGCCTCGCTATGTGCGCAAAATTTTTCATGAAGCGTCGGAAGTAGGAGCATAGTCCGATAAAACTGCGTACATCCTTCGCAGATTGTGGTACAGGAAAGTTTTTGACGGCGCTGATTTTTGCCGGGTCTGGTTGTACACCGTTGGCGTCTACTAAATGGCCAAGCACTGTGATTTGATGGCGTCCAAAGTGACATTTGGACGAGTTGAGCTGCAGGCCAGCGCGACGGAAGATTCCCAGGATGGCTGAGAGACGCTCTATATGAGTTTCAGATGTTGGTGAAAAGACGATGACGTCGTCCAAGTAGCACAAACAGGTGGACCATTTAGAATCCTCTGAGCAGGGAGTCAATCATTCGTTCGAAGGTGGCTGGAGCGTTACAAAGGCCGAAGGGCATGACCTTGAACTGATATAGGCCATCAGGGGTGATGAATGCCGTCTTTTCACGGTCCATTTCATCTACCTCTATCTGCCAGTAGCCGGAACGAAGGTCTATGGAAGAAAAATAGTGGGACCCATAGAGGCAATCAAGCGCATCATCTATTTGTGGCAGAGGGTAGACGTCTTTTTTGGTAATTTTGTTTAGGTGTCGATAATCCACGCAGAAACGCCATGCACCGTCTTTCTTGTGGACTAGCACTACAGGAGAAGCCCAAGGACTGCAGGATGACTCAATGATGTCCTTGGCGAGCATTTTGTCGACCTCACTTTGGATGATGTGACGCTCGGCCGCCGACACCCGATATGGACGCCTATGAATAGGATGCTCATTACCAGTGCTTATGCGGTGGCTCATACCGGTAGCTTTCCCCAACGGACGGCCGCTGATGTCAAAAACGTCGATGTAGGACAGCAGAACCCGGTGGAGCTCATCAGTTTGCTGCGGCGTTAAGTTGGAAGCGATCATCGAAGTAATGGCGCTGTCGGAGCAAGTGGCAGATTCATGTTGAGCGTGGGGATCAGAAGGAGCGGCCATTGCGAAAACATCGACCGCATTGTCTTCTAAGGTGCAGAGCAACGCCAAAGAGATCCCTTGTGGCAGAACTTGAGGTGTCAAGCTAAAGTTTACAACTGGGGGGCACGTAGAATTTCCTGCGACGGACACAATGGTGTGCGGTAATGTAATGCCACGGCTTATGAGGACATCGGTGATAGGCGTCAGAACATAGTCACCGTCGGGAACTGGTGGTATTGAGACGAGCTCTATGTAGGTCAGTGTCTGTGGAGGGAGGCGCGCGTGTCCCGTTGTGCAGAGGCGACTCGGCCGTTGTGCAAGAGGTTCTGTTGCGGGCAAGTGTAGACGGAGCGTACTGGTCGAACAGTCTATGAGGGCAGAATGCGTGGACAGGAAGTCGAGGCCTAAGATTACGTCGCGGGGGCATTTATCAAGGACGGTGAAGAGAACAACTGTGTGTCGATCCGCAATGCTCACATAACCGGAGCACATCCCAACGATAGATGCTATTCCACCATCCGCAACACGGACGAACTGGGTGGTCGCAGGTGTGAGAAACTTCTTGAGCTTGCGGCGAAAATCACTCGTCATCACGGAAAGTTGGGCGCCGGTGTCGACAAGAGCAGTGACATGTACGCCATCTACTTGTACGTCTATGAGGTTCTGTTTTGTCGGTATCGTCAAAAGAGGATTTTCGGTCAGTCCGAGCGATGCAGCGCCACCTCCGAAAGCTGCAACGCTTAGTTTTTCGTCGGGGAACCTCGTGGGAAGGCGGGGGAAGATGGTCGGCGGGGCTGTGGAGAACGAGACTGGCGACGTTGGGGGAATGGAGAGCGGGAGTAGCGGTGTTCAGAAGCAGGTTCGTGGGCAAAATGGTCGCGGCTGGTCTCATGGCGCGAAGCAGGACGTGCATAGAAGGGACGAGAGGACGGTTGTGCAGGAGGACCCCAGCGACTTCTGCAATGGCGAGA
Source organism: Rhipicephalus annulatus (assembly GCA_013436015.1). Classification (NCBI taxonomy): domain Eukaryota; kingdom Metazoa; phylum Arthropoda; class Arachnida; order Ixodida; family Ixodidae; genus Rhipicephalus; species Rhipicephalus annulatus. Next base: position 55,778 of record WOVY01001432.1, read on the forward strand.
AATGTGCCCGATTCTGTGACACGAGAAGCAGATCGGCTTGTCATCATGTGTTCGCCATGCGGATGGATTACGGAACGTTGAGGGAGAGCCGGTCGGGAAGGGACGTGCAGGTGTGTATCGGGGCTGGTAGTCGGTGCGGGGAGGCGGTGAGATAGAGTGAATTCCCAAGCTGGCGATTTGCTGCCGGACGACTGCTTGAATGAGAGGCAACGTAATCGGCGGAGAGGGGTCAGGGGACGTTTGTCCTACCTTAGCTGGAGCAGCCGCTTCAAGCTCCCGCCTGACGATTCGCGTGAAGTTGTCACAGATGTCTGGTGGCTGATATGTGTCGAGACACGAGGACGTCGCAGTGGTGTTCAGTAGGCGCTGAAACTGATGGGAGATGCGTCTGCTTTTAGCTTGTTGGAACCGGCGGCATTCTTGAATGATCGCATCAACACATGACACATTGTTGAATACCAACAAGTTGAACGCATCGTCGGTGATACCCTTTAGGATATGCGCAACTTTTTCAGGTTCGGACATATTTTCGTCAGCTTGGCGGCATAGTGAAAGGACAGCCTGAATGTAACCGATGTAGGGCTCCGTGGAAGATTGTGCGCGAGTCGACAACTCATTTTTCGCAGCTTCACGACGACCAGAGATGTTGCCAAAAAGCTCACGGATCTTTGCCTTGAAGCTGTCCCAGCTTGTTATGTCATGCTCGTGGTTGTCGAACCAAACACGAGGGGTTCCGTCGAGATAAAAGATGACGTTTGCGAGCGTAAGAGTGGGACCCCACCTGTAAGTGGCGCTGACGTGTGCGTAGAGGCGTAGCCACTGGTCGACGTCGGAATTCTCGCTGCCAGAGAACACGCCGGGGTCTTTGAGCGCGGGAAGCGTCACGAAAGTTGTTGCGGGCGCTGGGTTGACAGGTCCGGCAGAAGGGGGAGCGACCGGAGAGGATGTAGCCGAGTCTTGAGTGGTCATGTTGTAAGCCGCGAGGGAGCGTTCGCTTCGGAGTTCCGTGGCGAGGACGGGGATCGCACAACTCCACCAAATATGTTACGAGAAGGAGACTGATTCAGAGGGGTAGTCACCGATGTATTTTCAGCTGGTTAGGTGAGCAGCGGCAGCCACACAGATTAGCTCGCGCCAGTCTATCTGCTTTGTCTTTTTCAGCTTGTCGCGGCGAGAGAAGAGAGACGTGAGATGACGTCGAAGGCGGCCGATGGGGCCGTTCCGATCTCGCCACTTTATTTCAGGCCTGAAGCGGAGCCACGTCGGCTACCAGCGTCCGCCACGCCAGGCGTGTCAGCTCGTTCTCTTCCTCGCGCAGCTCGAGCTAGCATCAGCTGCGCGAGCGGCGCGGCGCAGTCATCAAGAAATGATGGCGATGATGATGGCACTACAGGGCTCCCCCCCCTAGCGCTTTGCGCGATTCGAAGGCATATGAAAAAAATAGTGACAAAAGCTATATACATGAACGACAATCCATAAACTGTTCATTTGGAAAGTCTAGGTTGTTAACGTTGATGGGCCATCGCTAAGCAGCGGGTCTCTGGTGGGCGACTCTGGGAGAAGCGCAAGGGACGAAGGAGGAAGTGCCGGGTCGCTGTGGTAGCCGACAAGCGGGTCTCACGGTGACCTGGCCGGACAGGCCGAGAGTGGACCGCGTGTCGCGAGGTCATGCTGCCAACGTCGGCAGAGGGCCGGCAGTGCGGGCCCTGACGTTGAGGTCGACGCAACACAGACCTCAAAGTCGAGCGGCGTCTGACGTGCCGGCATAGACAGACGTGCCGACGCCCGCAGGAACGTGTCCCAACAATACCACCAAGTGCGCGGTGGGCAGTCGGGCACACGACCAGTGGTGGGACACCGCGTCGGACAGGCCGAGTAGGCGCCTGCGCCGTCTTCAGGGCCGTGACCGCAACCCGTGGCCGCGAAGCAGGGCGGCCCAAAAGTTGCCGCAATGTGTGACGCCAAGCACGCCGTCGTCGCCGACGTAGGGCAACGGGTGGCAGACACGCATGAGGCATGAGTGTCGTCGCGGTTGTGACACACGAGCTGGCATTGTGGACACACGTCTGGCCGTTGCCGTCCGGAGGCAAAGGCTCCGGGGAATTGCGGTGGTGGAACCCAGCCAGCGTGGGCTCGCCCGGAGCACTGGACGGGACACCTGTGCTCGTGCAATGACCTCCGGCAGGCCGCGTGCAGTCCGGAGGGCCGGCGTGCAGGTCTGCACAATTGATGGCTGCCTCCAGCAAACACCCCCCAGACTGCCCCACCGCAGGCGCTGCATGCCTGGTGAGCCCCGTCCGAAACGGACCGGGCACGTCGTCCTCAAGCGCGTCAGTCACAGTCGCAGCGTCTTGGAAGCCTGGCCGTGGTTGATGGCTGGCGGCCTCAACCTCAGCTGCGGGAAACTGCGAGGACGATGCTGGTCGCTGCTGGCAGGACGCGCAGAGCGTTGTGGCTGGTAGAGAGTTTCTTTCGTACATTGGGGATGGTGAAGGTTCCGCGACCGGGAGGTGAATAGCAGGCGGATGGACGTCAGCGCCAGACTCCGAGGCGTGCGGCCAGGTAGCCGTCGTTGAGTCGGGTAGGGCCATGGTGTGACGTGCCGTAGATTTCACGGAAGACGTGCAGGTGGCAGGCACGTGTGATGAAGCTCCGCACGGGGGGGGGGGGGCTCTGAGGGAATGTACCTCTCGGAGGGAAGGTCAGTCGCAGTGGGGGAGTCTTCTACCTCGCGGTCGTGATCAGGTGCAGGAGTGGATGTTTCTGCGACCGGATCAGGTGTAGAAGTAGTCGAAGCCGGGGTACCGAGGTAGCGGTCAATGGAGGGCTGCGGACCGGTTCGTACCTTGCTCTGCGACGCCTGGGAAACCTGCCTGGTGCGGGTACACGGAAGTGGACGGTATGTGAGGCCATGTCTGGCAAGCACCGCCGAGCAGAGGTCATCGTAAGGCTGCTGGCTGGAGGTTGAAGTGCCAGAGTGATGGCGCAACTCTACCGGAAGGGCGTCGAGAAGAATGGCGTGCATCAGCAACTGGTCCGTGATGCCATTCACCGCAAGAACGGCGTCGAGCTGCATAAACCATACCTTGGGGTAGGTCGATTGGAACGGCGGCACTGGCGGGCAGAGTTGCGGGAACATGGCAGCGGGCCGTTCGGCGAAGGGCGTGTTCTCCGGGTCACCAATGTCGCGGCGAGAGAAGAGAGACGTGAGATGACGTCGAAGGCGGCCGATGGGGCCGTGCCGATCTCGCCACTTTATTTCAGGCCTGAAGCGGAGCCACGCCGGCTACCAGCGTCCGCCACGCCAGGCGTGTCAGCTCGTTCTCTTGTTGTTGTTGTTGTTCTCCTATTGATAGTGGCGCATACCCACTGTGGGGGATTGGCCAAGAATCGAGTGGCTTTAAAATTTACTGTTCAGATTTAGAATGATGGAGGTATAACAGAAAGATTACCGATAGCCTATAGGCAAGTGTGGTGCCTAATGTAATGCATACAAATATATACATAAACAAATTTATTCTTAGAATAGACCAATAATCTGATTTTATACGTATATAATTATGTGGACATGTTAAGATAATGAAACTGGTTAATTAGTCAACCTATTAGTTTCATCAATATAGTTCCGGACGGCCGCGCATACTGTGCCATTAGAGAAACCAGAAATGAAAGCTCCAAAAGACAAAATGACAGGCAGAGATAAGTCCATACCAATGCCACGCAAAGGTATTTCTAATAAGGTTTTTCGTAATGTGTTAAACCGCCTGCAGGTCAAAAAGAAATGGTCCATTGTTTCCAGTTCATCACAGAATGCGCACAGTGGCGAAGGTGCCTGAGCAGACCTGTGTTTATAGAAATTTTGATTTGGTACCCGGCAACGCAGCCTTGTGATAGCTACTTCTTGTTTTCGAGTGCGGCAAAAGTCTCTTCGCCAGGGATATAATAAATGGCGATATTCTGTAGAGTTTGTTAGTGCTGAACCTTTAAAGACTTGCATAAGCGTACGTCTGCGGAATCGAGCAGCGGTCACATAAGCGGATGATGGACAGAGCGGTAGAATTGGTTCGCTGATTGACGACTTAGCTAAGTAATCGGCTATTTCATTCAGAAACAAACCTTTATGTCCAGGCACCCAAACTAATCGCACTTTTCTCAAATGCACAGGTACTAGTACACGGAACGCCCTTGTTACGTGATTATCAGCACCAACAGAAAGTGCTGCACAGAGATTTGATTGATTGATATGTGGGGTTTAACGTCCCAAAACCACTATATGATTATGAGAGACGCCGTAGTGGAGGACTCCGGAAATTTAGACCACCTGGGGTTCTTTAACGTGCACCCAAATCTGAGCACACGGGCCTACAACATTTCCGCCTCCATCGGAAATGCAGCCGCCGCAGCCGGGATTCGAACCCGCGCCCTGCGGGTCAGCAGCCGAGTACCTTAGCCACTAGACCACCGCGGCGGGGCGTGCTGCACAGAGAGATAGGGAATCTGTTATTATGACAGCTGATGTAATTGCTGTATCTAGCTTGCGTAAGGCGAGCACTACTGCCAGAAACTCAGCCACAAAAACGGGTATGAAATCGGGTAGTCGAAGGGAATAAATCCAATTTAAAATCGGGCTGAAAATACCAACCCCTGACTTTTCGTCGTATTGCGATGCGTCTGTAGCAATAATAACGTTCGTTGTAATACGGCGCAGGTGATCTTGTAGTAAACCATCCAAAATATTGTGGGGAAGTAATTTGGCATTATTAGGAAAAATGTCGTCGAATTGAATTTCCACCGGGGCTGAATTATAACGACTCGGCATGATGTCGCATATACGTAAGTTTAGAGGCTCCAGTAAATTTTGCACAAATATAATTTGTGGCGTGTGAAATCGCGGCCATCTAGCAGCAAAAAATGATTCCGGGGTGGAAATAAAGGCTGTTTCTGAATGTCGTAATGGTTCTCTTCCTCGCGCAGCTCGAGCTAGCATCAGCTGCGCGAGAGGCGCGGCGCAGTCTTGTCTTGTCTCCTAGGAGATTTTGGCTCATACCCACATGGGGGATTGGCCACACTGTACCTCATGATAGATAATTTTTTATAACGCTTGCTAAAAAATAAATAAAGAGAAATTAGATAGAAACAATAATAATGTTCCTTTGAAGAAACGTGAAAAAATTGTAGAAGAATACGATAAACCAGAATATATAAAACAAATTAACAAGAATGAGGAAGGGGAAGAAAGAATTGGATATATCTGGCAGTACCACTAGCAGCGTATCCTTCCGGTTGCCTGAATGAATTTATGTAGCGCTGACAGAATAGCACTGTGGCCCACACCCAACTGACTGGCTCCAAACGATAATACGGTGGATGTATTGACTGGCAATCCGAGCATACCAATCGGTCTTTCAAGAATTATTCGGCGCAGTGAGGCGAAGCGGCGGCATGTGAGAAGAAAGTGATCTATTGTTTCCGGTTCATTGCAAACTACACATAGGTTAGTTAATGAAAATCCTGATTTGTTGAGATAAAAATTTAACAGAGGAACTCTACAGCGAAAGCTTGTGAGGGTCACCTCACATTGACGGGAAAGGCATTTTGCGGTGTTCCATGTGAATTGCAAGTGCCGAAATTCTTCAGATTGTAGAAGCAACGTTTCGTTCATTTTTAAGATTAACAGGCGTTTGAATCGTTCGGCAGTAATAAAAGGAAACTGTGGAGCTACTAGCACCACCGGGAAATTTAAAGATGCCGAAGCGAGCGAATCAGCAATTTCATTTAGTTCAATTCCAGCATGCCCGGGGACCCAAATAAACCGAACTTCTGATAGGCTATGCGGTACGAGAGACCAAAATATCCTGAGAAGAGGAGACTTCTTTGCGGACATTAGATGTGTACATACAGACAAAGCATCCGAAATAATAATAGCTTTTGATTGCTGTCATCAAGAAATGATGGCGATGATGATGGCACTACAAACTCCATGCGCTGGCACGTAGCAATATCACTGCCACTAAGAATGGTTTGTCTCGAAGAGTGTGGGTGTTTACAAATGCATGACTGCGACGTTGTTTTCGCTCACCAATATTAGTGTTTTTTTTTTCTCTTCTCTTAAAATATCTTGAGTGCTGTTGTATCTATTGTTTCGAATGAAACTATGTAGTCAAATTATTATGTGTACCTCCCCTACGTAATGCCTTGCGGCGATGTAGGTGAAATGTATATAAATAAATCTTGCGCTGTGTGTGACCTCCGCTTCCAGGAAGACGATATCTTGAAGGACTACGTGCACAATGTTGACGGTGAAGTAGTTTTGATACCGCGTGAACAAAAGTGACTTCCAGTTTTTTGTTGTAGCGTTCGATAAATTGTGTTCATTTAATAAGACATTACTGAACTCATTGTATTTTGCATTTTATAGCCTTATAAGGGACACGGATTTATTGAATTCGTGTGCTATCTTTCCATGAAAAAAAAAAAAAACGTTCGGATCGTAAATTTGAGTTATCTGGAACGAACAAGTTGTTCTAGGCTTTACACTTGCAATATCTCCGGCGGTATCAGATGAATGTGGTGTGTGCGTCATCATATAACAATAACTAAGGTCATGTGATTACGAGGTGCGTCGTGTTTAAGAGCTTTGAAAAAATTTGGCCACCTGTGGTTTCTCTAACATGCACCTGAATTCAAGTGCATAGTTCTCCAGCATTTACCCTTAAGTCGACTGCAACGATTTCTTAATATATACGGTTGAATTTTAAAGAACAAGAAAGCAATACGGCTAAATTAACATAATGCCCGCAAGGTTCAGGCATCGCACTCGCATCTCCACAATGTGGCACCACATTCGCCACACAACTGGTGCCTTAATTGACCACTCGTAATAACCTTAGTGCACTATCACGGAAAATAACTCCCGAAATGCCAAATTAACGGCAAGAATTCCGTTTAACACTGTGCATAGGATCCATTACGTCGCGGTGACCGGTCATAGATAGATAGATAGATAATGTGGCCAAGTACCCTTTGCAACGGGCGGACTCAATGAAGTGTCCTAGCTATATTGTAAAAAAAAAGAAGTAAAGAAAACATGAGTTAAAAAAAACACACGTCAGAGTTCACAAGTCACACACTTCCAGCGCCCTGTGTGTCCGCCGTGGGCCAAGTCACACACTTCCAGCGCCCTGTGTGTCCGCCGTGGGCGACCGTCTTGTGTCCCACCACCACACTTCGAGGCGAGCTTTCGTGGTGCGCACACTTTTGCCACAGCGGTTTCCCTCCGCATCAAGAAATCCGAGGGCTTGCGGCAGGGTGGTGCCCTCTACCGTAAGGGGAGTCAACATCGTAGGAGCAAGTGCTCGATAGTCTCCCGCTCGCCACCGCAGGACCTTCACACAGCCGCGCGCGTCTCGGGGGCGCAATCGTAACGGCTTCGATAGTCGAGAGTGCGCAGCGCGCCCGCCCGAGCCTCGAAAAGGAGGGCTCCACCACAGCTGTTGTCGTACAGCTACAGAGGCTAGAACGCTTTTCTAGTGTCCGGAGCGGCGGAGTATTGGTGTAACATTTCTCGATCCTGTGGGTAGGTGGCGCTGCCGCTCGCTGGGATGGTGGATGGTGGCTAGCATTTTTGGATATCAAGGGAGCGTACGATTGCGTGGTTCAAGAGGAATTGTGGGGAATACTGGACACACTAGGCGTGGAACATGTAGTCACTAATCTTTTAAAGGGTATCTATAAAGGTAACAAGGTAGTTATAAAGTGGGAAATACAGGTATCCAAGCCTGCAGAGGTAAAACGGGGGCTTAGGCAGGGGTGCCCCCTGTCACCCTTATTATTCATGATGTACCTACAAGGATTAGAGGCCAAATTAGAGGGAAGTGGACTGGGCTTCAACCTCTCTTTAGTCAAACAAGGAAAACTTATTGATCAGGCACTACCAGCATTGATGTACGCAGACGATATAGTGCTAATGGCCGACAACAAGAAAGATTTGCAGAGATTGATGGACATCTGCGGTAATAAGGAAGATAGGTTAGATTTTAGATTCAGTAAGGAAAAATCAGCAGTCATGATTTTCAATGACAACGAAGGTAGTGAGCTTAGAATACAGGAGGTCACCCTAGAGACAACAGATAAATACAAATATCTGGGCGTATGGATAAGCAATGGGACCGAGTATCTGAGGGAACACGAAATATACGTTACGACTAAAGGTAACAGGAATGCAGCAGTCATGAAAAATAAAGCACCGTGGAATTACAATAGGTATGATGTTGTGAGAGGAATATGGAAAGGGGTCATGGTTCCTGGGCTGACGTTCGGCAATGCGGTCTTGTGCATGAGATCAGAAGTTCAAGCAAGATTAGAAATTAAGCAACGTGGAATAGGTAGGCTTGCTTTAGGAGCTCACGGGAATACACCAAATCAGGGAGTACAAGGTGATATGGGATGGATATCATTTGAGGGCAGGGAAGCTAGCAGCAAGATAAAATTTGAGAAACGATTGAGAGAAATGGGGGAAGAGCGTCGGGCTATGAAGGTTTTCAGCTATTTGTACATGAAGAATGTCGATACAAAATGGAGGAAGCGAACCAGGAAGTTGACTGGTAAATACTTAGAAAACAGCAGGTGGCCAAACCAAAAATAACTATCGGTTAAGAAGAAAGTGAAGGAAACGGAGACTGACATGTGGAGAATGGGCATGATTAAGAAGTCCGCACTAGAGATCTATCGAACTTTTAAGCAGGAAATTGCCAAGGAAAGGATCTATGATAATACTCGGGGTAGTTCTCTACTGTTTGAGGCCAGGACGGAAGTACTGCGAACCAAGACATATCGGGCCAAATACGAAGGGGTAGACACAGTATGCAGTGCGTGTGGAGAGGAAGAAGAAACTGCCGAACACTTGATAATGTTCTGTAAAGGGCTTCACCCTATAGTTCAGGATGATGGCGCAGAGTTTTTCAAAGCACTGGGGTTTAGGGACCGGGAGGGCAAAATAAACTTTAAGCGGGTAGACTTAACTAGAAGGAGGTTATCTGATTGGTGGCTAAAGTCAAGGCACGAGTGAAAATTAAACTCTTCACTGCAAAGTACGAATCCTCAAACTCAATTTTTAAGGAAAAAAATAAATATATTTTTGGTTCATTTGGTATTACGGCTTGGTGGCGCAAGCCACCGCCCGATCTAAAGGGTACAGCCATATCCATCCATCCATCCATCCAATCCATTTCTTGATGCGGAGCACGGAGGAAGGAAAACCTTTTTTTCCTCCGTGATGCGGAGGGAAACTGCTGTGGCAAAAGTGTGCGCACAACGAAAGCTCGCCTCGAAGTGTATTGGTGGGACACAAGACGGTCAAGTTACGAGGCACGCGAGGCAAAGAGCAAGGCGGCCTACGAAGGACGTCTTCGCCTCATAAACTACCAGCAGTGGGCCCGTCGTGTATTTAGATACACAGCTATCAAGGGCATGAACACACCATGGCGCAGGCGTCTCCACAATCTGTGCCGCAAGTACACCCTTTTTACTGACCCTGTCCAGGAGGACAGTGAGAGGAAATGAGCAGTAGGAGTACGGAATAGAGTGCAGGAAGCTGAGACGCCGATGTGGCAGGCGGCTATTGAGAAGAAACCCAGCCTGGCCCTATACAGAGCTCACAAGACCACCATCTCCGCCGAACGATTATACGACAATACTGTCGGCAGTGCGCTTCTGTTTGAGGCCCGTGCTGGAGCGCTCCGTACTAAGGTGTATCGCCGTCACTTCGACCCGTCGTTGGTCGACGGCACTGTGCAGTGCAGGACATGCGGGAAAGACGAGGAGAACATTGAGCACCTGGTGCTTCACTGCGAACGCCTGTGTCCCCGTCAGACAGATGGCGCCACACTACAGGAGGCACTCGGCTTTGTGAAAGACTGCGGCGCACCGGGAGGCGACAGCCGCGATACCAACGTGCACCCCCTGGCAGCGACAGCAATAACCAAAGCAAGGCTTCTACAGTGGTGGTCAAGGAGACAGTGAACAATTGTGATGTTCATGGACCTGGTGTGATTTTTCTTTCCTTTTTTTCGTTTTGTTTATTTATTTGTTTCTCGTTCCGGTCAGGACACTAAAAGGTGCCCCCCCGGTATAAAGGGGAAGACCACAGAGATCATCATCATCACGCATTCAGCGCGGGCGCTTGCGCGCGCTATCCTGCCGTTCTACACCTTGGTAAATGAGCGTTGTTTCCTTCATTTCACTCTTGGCAGGCTCCTTGGCCTTTTCGTCATCGCGAATTCAGCTCAAAAGACTGCTGGCTTCGGCTGAAAAGTACGCGAATGTTGCTTGCTGAATCCGCGTACGTTGTAGCTTTGTTGGCCGCGATTGAAGTTCTCGATCTTGCTGCGCGAAATAGGTATCCTGCCTTGTACCTACCCTTTTTTATAGTGTCTCAAAATGAAAGCGCCCACGGCGTTGCCGCGGCACTAATTACGCAAGCGCCCACATTGTCGACAACCTAAGTAAACAGCTTAAAGTGAAACTGGGCAAAACGTTACGGCGCCTGGTCTGCAAACCGCGTACCATTAGTCCCCCACGTTTTTGCTGAAAACAGCCATTAACAGCGTCAAAGTAATATTGAAAGAACACAGTAGGTCAGAAATCAGCGCATGCAACATCTTTACGGTTTATTGTATAACTTTTCACAACACGAAACTGAAACACTGAACTTGACTCGACACTCACTGGCACCACCTCATCTTCAGAAGCTTTTGCTTTTGCCTCTGCAAATTTCTAGATTTGTTAGAGGCTTTGGCGAGAAAATGCAGCCTCGTGAGAGCATAGAATTTGATGATGTTTGCTGTCACTTCTCGGCCGTGAACTTGGCAGCCAACCATCTTGAGTTTATTGCATTGGATAAAGCTAAGAAAACAGGTCATGATCTCAGCATGCAGCTGGTTGCGGCTGAAAAAAAACAGTAAATGCGTTCTCAAGTTCTGTCCAAGGCGTTCAAGTGGTTTCGATGGTTAAAGCAAGCCACCATGATCAAATGCTTGAGTTAGTGAAGCGTTACTATTCAACGTGGCCTGAACAGGAAGAATGCATAGTGATGATGCACACTCGAGACACGATATTTTCTTCATGGTCTTGCATACAACATAACCAGCTCCATAATAAATTAATCGGCTGTCACTCTTCTTTTCTACAAAGTCCTTGTGATGAGCAAGAAGCTGTGCTTCTCCATCATATCTGCGGAATCTGCTAAATTTCCTTGATCTAAAAGCCTGTCCATAAAAGTTGTCATTTTACCAGCTCCTTGCGTAGATGCGTCAGACGGCTCCAAGAGTGCAGTGATCAGCTCAGGCTGAGAATTTCCACTCCTCTGTGGTCTTGCTAAGCTATAGCAGCTGAGGTTATCAATAATGATTAAGAACTGTCCTGGAGTCGGATGATCATTACATCCGAATGACTGACGAACAATCCCATAGACGTTCTCTACTTTGTCCTGACAGGTTCGCAGTAAGCAAGTACTTATATTGAAGCTTGGAAGTGGCATAATCCAAAAAAGACAGCGTACTTTTCAGTGTTACACGAAGTCCCAGGGCAGTTCCTGCACTCAGAAAACCACCACCATGCTTTGCTGCATGCTCCTCCCATTCGCTTAAAAAATAATGAACTCTTCCAAGAACTCTGCACTTTTTGAGTCTGATCGAAGACCTCTGAGTGGTGTTCGCGACGACATGATGAAAATCAACTTCTTCATAAACCTTACAAAGTGCTCTGTAGGCTCGACTATACGGAACTTTTCCTGCAGATCACTCTTGTAGAAAAAGAGTCCTTTCAGGACCTCCTCGCTGAACAGCTGGTATGCCAGGTTTACGCGCATTTTTTCAAAAGCATTTGGCTCAACATGTGCTTGTGTTATATGTGGCATCACTTTCAGTGTGATGGCTTCTCTGTCATTTTTCCAAGCCTCCTTGATAGGACTGACATGGACGTGGCCTTGTGGGATCTGTAATCCTTTGGAAACAAAGCCATTCCGCATGCACTTAACAAGGTGTGGAAAGTCAGAAATCATGTGTAGGTGTCTTGCAGAATCAACAGGATGGGGAGCCTTGCATATGATTTCCACTGATGATGCTGCAACCAGTAAGAAAGTTATTTAAGCTAATGCAGGCAAGAAAAACATTGTTTTACAAAGATGTACAGAATGAGGCAACTTACCCTTTATTCCAAGCAGCTTTCAAAGACTTCTGTTCCATGGCGCACTGTCGCTTGTTTAATAATCAACACGAAGACCTGATTTTTCGGCAAGTATCGTCGCTTCAAGAAGTAATTTTGAAAGTAGAGGGGCCTTCACGTTGCCTTTAGAAAAAAACACGCCAAGTATTTGGGTCCATCCGCCTGTAAAGAAGACGAAGCAATTATTGCAGTGTTTTGGACAAAGCAAGGCTCTTTGTTTCACATATGCGAAATTAAAGAGTGGACAGAAACCAAATTCTTGTTCTTTGTAAGCCACACGTGGCATTAATGGAGTATAATTAACAGAAACCACTCACCTTGGAAAGGCTGAAACATTATGATGAGTCCGTGGTCGCTCAGAGAAGTCTTGTCTTCTGGTTCAGTGAAGTTACCAAGGTCTACAAAGCCACTCAATTCTCCACACGCTTTCACTGCAATATTTTCGGATAGTTTCAGTTCATTAAAAACAAGGCCCCCATGGAGACTGAACTCATCCATATCCTTTGTTTTTTGCTCCAGGGCTGAAAACACCTTGGGGTTGAAACCGAATGTGCTTTTAAATCCCTACAAGTGCTTGTCCAAACAAGTCGTGCTTGGTAGTGCCATGATTTCATGCTTCCTTATATGTTCATATAGCTGCGGGCTCTTCATCCGCATCAGGATGCATTCCAGAACCCACAGCTTGTTGTAAGCCATGCCACGGCTCGACTTTCTTGACGCGGCTTTAAAACAAGTTCGTACAGCCAACTGCTGTTTTGGCGGCAGTCCGCAAACTTTTTGCTCGAAAGCCATATCGGCCACAGACTGATTCACAAGCCGCAGTTTTTCTACCGTTTCTTGGGCTTTTGCGAGCTTTCTCCTAGTTCGCAACAGCTGAACAGATTGCCTGGCAGCTCGTTGCCGGAATTTTGGTTTGGGATTCTGCTTCTGTCTGCGCATCTGATTTGATATAAGCTTTTTGGTGTACTTGCAACACAAACACTGTTTCCCTTCTGCTGTTGTAACCGAGCATGCGTGCGAGTAGTACGATTCTCCAAACTTCGTGCACTGACCGGTCTTGATGGGCTGAATACCACACCCAGGGCACAGAAACAGCGCATCAGCTTTCTTTAACGCCGCGAGCGCATCGCTTTCAGTGGCCACGAAAAATTCATCAACCTTGACGTTGCGGCAGTATATTCGGCACAACGATGTTTCAGCCTGTTCCTGTGTCGTTTCCGAGCACCCTGCGAATGTGACGTGCTTGTGAACGAGCAAATCTCTGCATTTTTCTCCACGAATGTGCCATTCGAAGCAAAGTTCCCCAGGCTCATTAGTCAGCACAATTTTGGTGCAAAAAGCTGACGGCGGTGAAATATTGCTGAACAGGTGAGCAGAAGTCTCCGACGCTGATTGTACATCAACACTCTCGGTGAGTTCACTGTCGGGCATGCCTTCATCTAAAGCCATGCGCTTCAGTGGTGGGGCATAGTGGTTAGCGAGGTCTCTCGCTTTCCTTCTTTTTGGAACATGCTTTGTGAAGTACAAAGGTGCATCTGGGAATATGGTCGGCACAGCGTCATCGGTCAGCGCTGGCCGATGACGCTGGATATAGTCGATGCAAAATCGACTATTTCTGGCGCTCCATGTAGTCTCGCCTATGCAGTTGGGGCGGAGGTTGGCTACTTCAAGGGAGAACGTTTCTGCTAGCTGCAGCATAGGTGCACCGTTATGGTCCTGGAAACCATCAATGCTTTGGACATGTCCGTTGAAGTCTCCCATAATTAGGATCTCTCTGTTGGAGCCCAGCCTTGAATGTCTTCCGCGATACATTGGGCGATGCATCTGTTTTCAGCATTTTGCCCTGGATCAACGCTGAAGTATAGGATGCAACAAGCACTGGCATGCTCAAGATAGCACCCGTCATCCACATGTGTTCCTTGCAGGAGCCCTCCAGTTTCTCCCAGTTGCTTTCTAGCCGGGCTCTCTGTTGTTACCCGCCCATTGCCAATTTGGGCGTACCGGTGGCTCCTCTAGCCCGAGGAGGTGAGTCTCCGCGACTGCGTATAGTGTCGTCTTCTCGGTTTCGAGCATCTGGTACAGCTCCTCCCATTTGCTACGTTTCCGCCCTCCATGAATATTGAGGAAGCCGACATTCGCATTGGCCTCTTTTTTTTTCCGGCGGCGGCGGCAACGTCTCTTCATTGTGTTAAGTTTGGGAGCATAGCGTGTTTGGCCAACTGCGGCCATTGTACAGCTATCTGTTTGCGGACAATGTCCCCCACCTTGTGGAAGAGGTCTGGGTGCGCACCGGGGCTGGGTGGTCGCCATGGGACCATTGCCGGGTGGGTGGTGCCCTCGTGTGGTATCCATGTATGCGGAGCTGGGCTCGCCCTCGGTGGGCATGGTTGTGTGCTTCGGGTCGGTAGAAGCGCCGTGTTCATCAAGTACATAGGGTGGGGGAGGTCCTGGATGTTGTCTCTCAACTCCCTGTGTGGCGTATTGTGAGTCACGGCTGCCATTCCAAGAGGTTGCGGTGGCGGGGGCGCGGCTGGCGTCTCCGGGGTAGGCGAGGAGACATTTGGGTCTGACTTCCGCCGAGGTGTGTGGTTGGACTTGTCTCTGCTCCTCCGAGGCCTCTGTAGTCCTAGAAAAGGGCGTATCGCTAGGGCCAGTTGGGTCGCGACTTGGCGCGTTGTAGCTGACAGGTAGTGGATCCCGTCCTGGGCTAGTCGCTTTTCGCCTGCCAGTGTATCGGATAGGTCAACAAACATCACCTTTAGAGCTCCACATAGCTTCTTAAGCTCAGTGTTAAGTAGCACTGCTTTTTCCCGTATTGCTTTGCCTCTAGTTGCAACTTCGGTCAAATGGCATCAGAAGCGCCACCTAGGGAGCGGGAAACGAAAGGGGCCGCGTTTCGCCGCCTCGTCGTAGCGGAGTTTGCAAACTGAAGAGGTATCTAGTAACGTTGCTGTAGACGACCCGCTGGCCAACTGGTCGGTGGCTATGGCATCTCAGACCTAGTCTGCTAAAGCTCGCCGTCTCTATTTTTATGGAAACCTCATTTTGCCTTCGGAGTCTCTTGCTTCATTCCCATCACACAATAAAAATATGAGTAGCTACCACGAGTGTATGACCCCAGCGCCTGATGTCCCCAAGGTAACAAAAAAAAAATTGCCCATCATTGGCTCGGTCAGTACCTTGTCGTGCTACTGTTTCCGCGTTTATATGTTGCAGCATCATAAAGCCATAGTTGTCCGTTAATAAACTACACTTGTTAATTTCCTGCAGATATATGCCGCAATACATAGATCGAGTAGCCGCCAGTGGCTGAAGTTCAGTGACTGTCTTGGGGGCAATCACAAAGAGTGGCTTCGATCCTCGCGTTATGGTGCGTGGCTGTTTCACGGCTGAGAGCTACTGCTCTGATCTAAACGATATATAGCGTTGCCATTCCTTTTCGGGAAAGTGTTTCCAGATAGACTTCATCCTTCTACACAACTGCTCACTAGTATACACACAACCAAGTTTACTTCTTCTTTCTTACAAGAGCGTGGAGTTGCCGAGCTAGAATGGCCACTACAATCCCCAGACATGAACATCATTGAGGACATATGAAGAAACATGAAGGTAGCGTTGTGCTCCTGCTGCCTGCATGGCTTGTCTTCGAACAACCTGTGGTCAGCAGTAGAAGACTGCTGGGAGGAAGCCAGGGCGAATGTTCAGACATGCGACGTCTCTTGCGGATAAGATGAGGGCGGTGATGAGGGCGGTGAAGCTTAACGAGAACTTTTTTTTTCATTTCTTGACCAGATGAGACTAAGTCATAGTTATACCCTCTTCTATGAGTTCTTTTCAATAACAGTGCATTGCAGCCGGTGCATCACTATAGCGTTCACACCTAATACCTGGCGTAACACACCCAGTTATATTTTTATGATGCTTTTTGTGGCGCCCAATTATGGGCTGATCAAAATAGTCATGTGAGCTGTGGGAATATTCTCTCTCTTCCGCCGAATCACTTAGTTGTGGCAGTGACAGCACGGCTCTTGAAAGTTTTGCTCATTTAAGGGGCAAGGCTAACTACTTGTAGAATCGTTTGCAAAAAACGCACAGTCGCTTCTCTTTTCAAGAACCGCGCCGACTTCTCGATTTGCGTGTGCCTATAACAAGAGCGATGCTTGCTTCACCGCGAAGCAGGCGCGATTCGGTTGAGCGGCCACGCTCTAGCAGACGACGCGGCGAAGGCCCTGCCTACAGCTGTCATTGCGCTTGCGCGTTAGTTTACAAAACGCCCGGCAGAGGCGCTCCGCGGAGCGCTGGCCTAGAGTTACTGTATATGCTACCTTTATACAGTAAGTTTACGCTGGCCGAACTTATAAGCAGAAACTTGCAAGAAAAAAAAAGATCTACGATAATTCTCGGGGTAGTTCTCTGCTCTTCGAGGCTAGAATGAAAGTATTGCGGACCAAGACGTACCAAGCAAAACACGAAGGCACCGACACGGTATGTAGTGCGCGAGGAGGAGGAAAGGGCGGCACATTTGATAATGTTCTGTAAAGGGTTCCGCCCTAAAGTCGAAGATAATGGTGTCGAATTTTTCAAAGCATTGGTCTTTAGGAACAGCGAAGGCAAAATAGACTTTAAATGGGTAGAAATAACCAGGATGAGGCTAACTGATTAGTGGCTACAATGGAGGTGTGAGTGAAATTCAATCCTTAAACACACAGTGATAGTACTGAATTTCATGGCTAGGTGGCGTGAGCCACCGCCAGATCTAAAGGGCACAGCCGGATGCATTCAACCATCCGTCCACAGGGCGCGGTGTTCAGGGTAGAAGGCTGATTCCTGCTAGGACCCTGACATTTATTCTTTGCGTTCGGGGGTCAGCGCTTCCGATGTCAGGTTTGAATTGCGGAGCATTTCTTAATCGCACGATGTTGCACTACGGCGCCGGCGCCGTCCACATCGCCACTGCGCATACTCTCGTCTCGCGCCGCTTGCTCGCGTCTTTTGCCGGCCCAGGCAGACACCCGCAAAACTGTCGGTTCAGGAGCCATGAAAGGATAAGACACCACTGGGCGTTCAGCAAGCTGAGCATGTGCAGTGGGGGTGCGGACCTCTCCCCCCCCCCACTCCTCTCCTTCGAACACGGGCGGTGTGTATTTATGCAGCGGAGCACGCGTTCGGAATTCAGTCAAGCTATGAGTCAAGGACGCCTTCACTAAGCTCTCGCATGACTTGAGGCTTTGCCTGAATCGAGTAGATGCGATGGAAGCAAGAGTACCTTTAACCAGTAGTGGTGCACAACCCAACATCCCACCACTCGTTCAAGGCAATGCTTCTTCTTCATTCAATAAATAAGAATAATAAAGACAAAATAAGAATTAAGCATTCCAAGACCATACCCAATAACGCAACATACACATTATACCCCTCCTCCCCACTCTGGGACGCATTTACTAGAGTTCCCCCCCCCCCCCCCCGAGGGAAAATGTGGGCTGCTTTTTTTTCTTTACGCCCTCGGGCTAAATTGCTTATATGTGTGTTCTTGTCGTTCCTGGGTAGATTATAATACCCCTGTCACACGTGGCAACATAAGTGCACTTTGAGCGAGTGTACTTACGCTCACGAAGTGTCATTTTGGCGAGTCGCTGCTACACGAGAAAGCGAAGTGCACTTTGAAAATGAGCCCCGCCACGGTGGTCTAGTGGCTAAGGTACTCGGCTGCTGACCCGCAGGTCGCGGGATCAAATTCCGGCTGTGGCGGCTGCATTTCCGATGGAGGCGGAAATGTTGTAGGCTCGTGTACTTGGATTTTGGTGCACGGTAAAGAACCCCAGGTGGTCGAAATTTCTGGAGTCCTCCACTACGGCGTCTCTCATAATCATATGGTGATTTTCGGACGTTAAACCCCACAAATCAATCAAAATCACTTTGAAAATGATGGCAGTGGTCATTGACAGATTTGTAGCACAACGTATATTTATTATTTCTTGCGCATGTGTCCCATCTTCAAACCTCGTTGTCTTCGTGGAACTAGCACCTGTGGCACATGCCATCTTAAATGACTAAAAAACAACTCACCTACCCACGTGCCAGTGTACCTAGAAGTAAACAAAGCGACGAACGCAGCCATTACTGTGCATGTACTGCCGCATCCCCCTAGTGGACGTTGCCGCAAACAGCCCGATGAGTGGACGTTGCCGCAAACAGCCCGATGGTGAAAGTAGTAAGGTTTTTGTTGTATTTTATGACTTGTCTTATACATAACAATATTAATCGTAACAAAAACAATGGTTAAAATATATCATCATCATCATCATCATCATCATCAGCCTGACTACGTCCACTGCAAGACAAAGGCCTCTCCCATGTTCCGCCAGTTAACCCGGTCCTGTGCTTGCTGCTGCCAATTTATACCCGCAAACTTCTTAATCTCATCTGCCCACCTAACCTTCTGTCTCCCCCTAACCCGCTTCCCTTCTCTGGGAATCCAGTCAGTTACCCTTAATGACCAGCGGTTATCCTGTCTACGCGCTACATGCCCTGCCCATGTCCATTTCTTCTTCTTGATTTCAGCTATGATATCCTTAACCCCCGTTTGTTCCCTAATCCACTCTGCTCTCTTCTTGTCTCTTAAGGTTACACCTACCATTTTTCTTTCCATTGCTCGCTGCGTCGTTCTCAATTTAAGCTGAACCCTCTTTGTAAGTCTCCAGGTTTCTGCTCCGTAGCTAAGTACCGGCAAGATACAGCTGTTATATACCTTCCTCTTGAGGGATAGTGGCAATCTACCTGTCATAATTTGAGAGTGCTTGCCGAATGTGCTCCACCCCATTCTTATTCTTCTAGTTACTTCAATCTCGTGGTTCGGCTCTGCGGTTATTACCTGCCCTAAGTAGACATAGTCTTTTACAACTTCAAGTGCACTATTACCTATCTCGAAGCGCTGTTCCTTGCCGAGGTTGTTGTACATTACTTTCGTTTTCTGCAGATTAATTTTAAGACCCACCTTTCTGCTCTCCTTGTCTAACTCCGTAATCATGAGTTGCAATTCGTTTCCCGAGTTACTCAGCAATGCAATGTCATCGGCGAAGCGCAGGTTACTAAGGTATTCTCCATTGACTCTTATCCCTAACTGTTCCCATTCTAGGCTTCTGAAAACCTCCTGTAAGCACGCGGTAAATAGCATTGGGGAAGTTGTGTCCCCCTGCCTTACACCCTTCTTGATTGGTATTCTGTTGCTTTCTTTATGAAGCACTATGGTAGCAGTTGATCCCCTGTAGATTTCTTCCAGAATGTTTATATATACTTCATCTACGCCCTGATTCCGCAGTGTTTGCATGACGGCTGATATTTCTACTGAATCAAACGCGTTCTCGTAATCTATGAAGGCTATGTATAGTGGTTGGTTATACTCTGAGCATTTCTCTATTACCTGATTGATAGTATGAATGTGGTCAATTGTTGAGTAGCCTGTTCGAAATCCTGCTTGTTCCTTTGGTTGATTGAATTCTAATGTTTTCTTTACTCTGTTAGCAATTACATTTGTAAATAGGTTGTATACTACAGAGAGCAAGCTGATCGGCCTGTAATTCTTCAAGTCCTTGTCATCTCCTTTCTTATGTATTAAGATGATGTTAGCGTTCTTCCAAGACTCTGGTACTCTTCCCGTCAGGAGACACCTCGTAAACAGGGTGGCTAGTTTTTCTAACACAATATATCCTCCATCTTTCAGCAGATCTGATGTTACCTGATCCTCACCAGCAGCTTTGCCCCTTTGCATGCTCTCCAAAGCTTTTCTGACTTCTTCTATCATTACTGGTGGGGTGTAATCTGGGTTACTGCTAGTTCTTATAGTATTAAGGTCGTGGTTGTCTCGGCTACTGTACAGATCTCTGTAAAACTCCTCCGCTATTTTAACTATCCTATCCATATTGGTAGTTATTTTGCCTTCTTTGTCCCTTAGTGCATACATCCGACTTTTGCCTATCCCAAGTTTCCTCTTCATTGCTTTGACACTTCCTCCGTTTTTCAGAGCGTGTTCAATTCTCTCCATGTTATACCTTCTTACATCGCATACCTTACGTCTATTAATCAACTTCGAAAGCTCTGCCAGTTCTATTTTGTCAGTTGTACTTGACACTTTCATGATTTGACGCTTCCTAATTAGGTTCTTCGTTTCCTGGGAAAGCTTGCCAGTGTCCTGTCTAACTACCCTGCCTCCAACTTCCACTGCACACTCCGTAATGATACTCGTCATGATAAAATATATCATGAGCGCTTATTTAGGCAACAGCGTCTTTCTGTACAAGCCACTGGTACCGAGGTGACACACTTCATCGCAGCCGTCGCAGTGAAGTGAGGTTGGGGAACGCACTTGCCGGCAAGTGTACTTTACAGCGAGTGACACTAAACTTGCTGGTGTGACAGCGCGCAAATGCACGGCTAAGTGTACTCGCTCAAAGTGCACTTAAGTTGCTACGTGTGCCACAGTCATTAACCTGTGGCACATACCCACACACCAGTGGCACATACCCACCCGTGGGTATGAGCCACTGGCGGGCGGGAATTGTTTTACTACGTACGTGACGGGATTGTGGCATTCATGCCTTGACCATCGCGTAATGTTCAAGCAGGCAAATAACCTTATTTGATCTGGTGACGACGCTCGCTCCCTCCCCCTTAAGGGCTGACATCGGCGGGCCGCACCCGCGACGGGACGGGGATATGCATCTCCTCAGCCATGTCATGGGCTCTCTGAATAGCCCGTAGCTGGTCTTCCTTCTCGTTGCTTGAGAGAAGAAATCGCCAGTTGTCCTTTGTTGAGGGAGACCCGGGGCTCTTGCGCAGGGCAGGACATTGCCACAGCATGTGTTGCAAGGTGCAATGCGAGTTATCAAAGCGAGAGCAGCCCTGCTGTATACCGTCCATAATTTAAGAGCACCTAATGGGAGAAGCGTATGCCTCAATCTGTAGTTGCCGTAACGTAATAGACTGAGCTATGTTTAAAGTTGGATAGGGGAGGGGGAAGCTCCATCATTTCAATTGATGGTGCTTGCAAATTTTTTGAAAAGTTAGGAGCGGATCTCGGTAATACCAAAGCGTTTCCTCTGCCTTCGAGTGGTTCACTCCCGCGTAGAATGTTAGACCTCGCGCCCGGGAGTGGGCCAACTCGTTAGCATTAAGGTGGTTCCATGGACATTATTATTTTATTATTATTTACAATACTGCTACTTTCCTTCGAGAGCGTGGCAGTTGGGCAATACAGTAATTTTTCACACACACACAAAAAAGGACGTAGACGTAAAAACATGCAAGCATAATAACAGGACATGAGGATCATATAACCATTGAGCAGTACAGAAGTTAAACGTTAATTATGTCATTAATACACAATGTATGCAATAATCACAAGATACAAAGCAAGTTATAGCCATTATACAGAGCTGAAACCTTGCCGAAAGGCGATAGAAATAAAATACATGATTGAAGAAAGGAACTTGTTTTAGCATTGGTATTGTGAGGGAAAACATAAATGGAACAGTTGTGACAGGAATAGCAAGCACTGAAAGCATACTTCAAAAATAGCTATACTACTGTGAAAGGAACATTGAAAAAGGTGTTGCTTTAACTAACGAACAGCAGATCTGGACCGGTGCGCCTGCATGCGTATAAACTGTTATGCGCGCCCAGTTTTTTCTATCTGTGCAATAAATTCTGACAGCGATTGGGAGTTTGTGATAGTGGCATCAAATTGGTTCCATTCCGCTATCGCACGCGGGAAGAATGAGTACCTAAACGTGTCGTTCCTACATGCGTATTCTGACAACGTGTGCGCATATTTATTGCGAGTTTGCCGAGCCTGTGAAAATGAAAGGTATTTGGATGAATCTATCTTGTAGTTATTTTTTACTAGCTGGAAAAGGAATTTTAAGCGAGCGTGTTTCGCTCTTGTGGACAGCGCTTGTAAACCCGACTGTGTTAAAAGATGTGTTGGGGAATCTGTGCGTCTATATTTGTTGTAAATAAATCTTACAGCTTTCCTTTGTATTGCTTCTAGTTTGGTTATATTAGTCAGCGAATACGGAAACCAGACAGTGTTTGCATATTCTAAAACTGGTCTTACGAATGATGTGTAAGCTAGCAGCTTCGTTGGCGTTGTTGAGACCGCTAGAGTTCGTTTTAAGAAGAATAGTTTGCGTAGCGCCTTCGAAGTTATATTAGCCATGTGCTTGTCCCATTTGAGATCAGAAGTCAGTGTAACTCCTAGATATTTATGTTCCTCAACATTATTAAGAAGTGTGTTAATAATGGTGTATGGGAAGTTGGATGGTTTTGTTTTTCTGCTTACGGTCATTATCCCTGATTTTTGTGTGTTTATTTTCATCTGCCATTTAGAGCATTAATTAATCATTAAGCATAATGTGATCATTGTAATGATTAATTTCTCTATAGATCACACAGTCGCCCGCAAATAGCTTGATGTTGCAAGTGATGTTAGCAGTGATATCATTAATATAGAGCAAGAAAAGCAATGGCCCAAGTACCGAGCCTTGGGGAACGCTGGATGTTACTGCTACTGTGTTAGAAGACATCTGTTCATTGAGTACAAATTGTGACCTGTTAAATAAGAAAGTTTTTATCCAAGCGGAAAGTTCTCCTATTCCGAAAACATTTTCTACTTTAGCTATTAGTTTGCTGTGGCATACACAGTCAAAAGCCTTAGATAGGTCAAGTAGAATTAAGTCAGTTTGACCACGGTTATTAACTGTAATGGCAAGGTCGTGAACTAGTTCAGTAAGTTGAGTTACCGTCGATGAACCACTTCGAAAACCATGTTGGTTAGGGGAGAAAAAATTTATGTGCTCTAGAAATACTGTCATGTGTTTTAAGATTATGTGTTCGAGTAGTTTACATGATGTGCTGGTCAATGAACTAGGTCTAAAATTTGAAAATTGTGCTGCGTCTCCTCCTTTATGGATCGGTATCACCTTTGCAATCTTCCAATCGTTAGGTAGTTGTGAAGTCGTGAGTGATTTTCGAAAAATGAGACCAAGATATTTGCTACACCATTCTGCATATCTTTTCAGGAAACTGTTCGGTATATCGTCTAGTCCACTACTTTTTTTGGTGTCGAGCTTAAGTAGCAGGTTGAAAATCCCAGCATCAGCGATGTCTAATTGGTCGACTTTCGTACGATGTTGCTCTTCTATTAGCGGAATAACGTCATCAACGGTAAACACCGATTGAAAAAAATCGTTATATGCGTTAGCCTTAACAGTTTTTTCTTCTGGAAGGAGATGCGATGCTGCTGTTTTAGCGGCGCGAAAGTGATTCCAGAACCTGCAGGGATTATTTAGAAGGAACGTAGGTAGTGTCTCGTCAAAATAGCATTGTTTAGCAAGTTTAGCTTTGTGCTTAAATTCCGCGATGGCATCCGGTAGCTTTCGAATTCTGGATTCTCCCCCGCCTTTTGTTTTTATTGCTCTACGTAACCTTTTCAAACGTCGCTTCGCCTGAATAACTTCGCGCGTGATTCATAGATTATTTTTTGGCGGGCGTTTGACTTTTGTAGGTATGTGGTGAGCGATACAAAAACGTACGACAGATTTGAAGTGAAGCCAAAGGGAATCGACATCTACTGATGTATTCAACCCCATTTCTGAGAAATACAGGAATTCATCAGCGAGATGAGTTAGTATGCTATCGTCATCAGCGTTTTCGAAGTTTGTTACAATGGATACAGAAAAATGAGTGGTCATGGTGCCACCAAGAGGAACTACGCACACTGGTACGTCGTGGTCAGATATTCCGCGGGTTACATCAATTCTTATGCGGTTTATGTGGCCAACGTGTGCCAACGTGTGCCGGGAACCAGATAATGTACTTTTTGTCTGCAAAACTAGCAGCAGAAAAGACTCGAGCACCTTCCTGGCATACTGAACCAGTCATGAAGGCTCGGGCGGTTGTTCATGAATCTGTGTAGATAGCTGTGTGCTTGGGGGTAGCGAGAGCTAGTGCTACTGCAACCTGTTCAGCACTATCGGTGTTTGTGCGTAACACAGTTACTGACGACAAATGGTTGCCTCTAAGTGTGGTGACAACCGACACAAAGTGATATGAGTTACCATACTGCGCTGCATCTACGAAGACCACGTGATCCTCCATAGCGGCGGCAGTACTGTGTAGGGCTCGCGCCCATGCCTGCCTTCTCCCCATATTATGCGTGGGGTGCATGTTTCGGGGTATCAGATATATTGTGAATTTAACGTCAAACTATCTTCCCATTCGATAATAATTTTGGTTCACGCCAAGCTAAGGGTGATCATGAGAGCACCCAGACGTAAGCGGACAGACAGACAGACAGACAGACAGACAGGGCAGGGCAGGGCAGGGCAGGGCAGGGCAGGGCAGGGCAGGGCAGGGCAGGGCAGGGCAGGGCAGGGCAGGGCAGGGCAGGCAGGGCAGGGCAGGGCAGGGCAGGGCAGGGCAGGGCAGGGCAGGGCAGGGCAGGGCAGGGCAGGGCAGGGCAGGGCAGGGCAGGGCAGGGCAGGCAGGGCAGGGCAGGGCAGGGCAGGGCAGGGCAGGGCAGGGCAGGGCAGGGCAGGGCAGGGCAGGGCAGGGCAGGGCAGGGCAGGGCAGGGCAGGGCAGGGCAGGGCAGGGCAGGCGAGGGCAGGGCAGGGCAGGGCAGGGCAGGGCAAGGGCAGGGCAGGGCAGGGCAGGGCAGGGCAGGGCAGGGCAGGGCAGGGCAGGGCAGGGCAGGGCAGGGCCAGGGCAGGGCAGGCAGGGCAGGGCAGGGCAGGGCAGGGCAGGGCAGGGCAGGGCAGGGCAGGCAGGGCAGGCAGGCAGGGCAGGGCAGGGCAGGGCAGGGCAGGGCAGGGCAGGGCAGGGCAGGGCAGGGCAGGCAGGGCAGGGCAGGGCAGGGCAGGGCCAGGGCAGGGCAGGGCAGGGCAGGGCAGGGAGGGCAGGGCAGGGCAGGGCAGGGCAGGGCAGGGCAGGGCAGGGCAGGGCAGGGCAGGGCAGGGCAGGGCAGGGCAGGGGCAGGGCAGGGCAGGGCAGGGCAGGGCAGGGCAGGGCAGGGCAGGGCAGGGCAGGGCAGGGCAGGGCAGGGCAGGGCAGGGCAGGGCAGGGCAGGGCAGGGCAGGGCAGGGCAGGCAGGGCAGGGCAGGGCAGGGCAGGGCAGGGCAGGGCAGGGCAGGCAGGGCAGGGCAGGGCAGGGCAGGCAGGGCAGGGCAGGCAGGGCAGGGCAGGGCAGGGCAGGGCAGGGCAGGGCAGGGCAGGGCAGGCAGGGCAGGGCAGGGCAGGGCAGGGCAGGGCATAGATATAGATAGACAGATAGATATAGATAGTGTCATGACCAAGAAAGATGCTGGCGCTTCGGCGCGCGGGTAGCTAGAGAAAAGAAGAGAAGAACGAAGTCAGAATAGAACAGCCTGCCCGACGAACGGGTGTTGTGTCTGTCTCTCTCCATTACAATGGCGCAGTCGACGAAGAAGAAGGCTTACGTCCCGGCTTCGTCATCCGGGACAGCTGCGATAAGCGCCCCTTGAGGACGGCGTCGAGGCTTACTTGGCAGCTGTTCACTTGCCGCCACTGCCACCACCGTTCGGGGACGACGTCAAGGCCTCCTCGGTGGCTGCAGTGCACGTTACCGGTACTATTTCACAAGAGACGCCGTCCACGCGTCCTTGGCTATGGATTCTGCCGTCAGCGCAAGTCGACAAGTGATCCCTCTGCGGGAAGCCACCGGTACGTGTCTTCGTGGTTCGTCGACAGTGCGGGCTTCTCCATCAAGGAACGCCGCTCACGCTTCCGTAGCGATGGGGTCCCACCCGCCGCTTCAGCCACCCTTCAGACCACCTGTGGACAAAGTCCAGGCCTCCCCTGTGGTTCTAGGGCATGACCTGATTGAAACCCTGCCACCGTTTTACGGCAGGGATCCACACCGGCTCCTGTCCCTTGAGAATGCCGCTCACGTTTCCCATGGCCTAGATTCCCGTTGCGGTACTCTTTCAACAAACGAGCCACCACGGAACGCCGTCCAGGCTTCCCTGCTCGTCTACCACACTGGGGTGAGTGCTGCAATTGCTGCTGTGTTGGGGGCTGGCTCGTCCCGACGAAGCAGAAGAAGACTGCCGACGGAGACGTACGCGGCCGGCGGGGACGCCGACTAGCCCGAACATGCTGGTTGGCGCGAAGCGCCGAAGAAAATAACAACAACCGCACTCCACGGTTACCCAACACACACTGGTTTTATTTTACAGTCGCCTTGAAATCCTAGATGCCACAGCGGCGCCCCCTGGCATCCTCACATGTCAATCCGAAACCGAAACCGAAAACTCGGAACACAACAATCATCCCCTCCTCGAAAAAAGCTCACCTATACACTGTTTATATTTATACATGATCGATACCAACATATTTTACAAGGTATGTACATTAGAACACATGAAAATTCAGAGCACGGCACACCAAACTCACACACTACGAGTCCTGACAATGCACTGACAAACAAAAAAAATGTACACAACTGTTCGGAACAAGAGTTCTACATCACGTAGTCTTCGAACCGACGCGGCTTCTGTCGCTTCCGCTATGGGCGGGCTCTTTTAGTTGTAGAATCAGGTGTCTCTGCACCTTGGTCACTAGTGCTCTGATGTGACACATCAAAAGCAGTGGAAGATTGTGAAGGCTCTGAACGAGCGTTAAAATTTGTGGTCTCGTCAGAGCTCGCAGCATGAGCTTCGGAAGAATTTTGCGGACCGAAGTACGGTTCAACGGTCTCAGCCGTATTTGAAGGTTCGAAGTGAACCATATGACTTGGTGTACTTGAACAAGCGACACCGACTGGTAACTCCTCCCCCCTTGAAGAAGAAATGCCTGTACATGGAGGCCACATGTAACAGTCTGATGCATAGTTGAAAGGCGTGGACGGAACGTGATGAGGAAGACTTTTAGGTGTTGAAGGCGAATCCGTATGAAAGATAACAAGGCGCGAAGCATTCCAGATGTTACCATCACTTAAGCGAAACGAAGTGGGGCTAACCTGGCCCAAGACTTTGTAAGGACCCCGATACTTGGGGCGCTTGCCTGGCACACGAACCTTGACTAGATCGCCAGTGCGAACTTTGGACTGCTTTGCACCTCGACGGGTGTCGACATACTTTTTCATTGCTTGTTGATGAGAAAAAAACCCTGGTACGAATTCGATCAGGAGAAGACATTGCTATGTTACGAGGCAAAGAGACTATGTCGAGAGCAACTCGCGGATGCCTACTGTGGAGAAGTTGAGCAGGAGACACTCCAGTGGTGCCTTGTGGTGTGAACCTGTACGAAGCTGAACATTCAGTCAAGACTTGCTTGAGGGGACGGTGCTCTAATTGGGCGATCTGGATATGTTCCTTCAGAACGCGATTAAAGCGCTCGATTTGCCCATTTGATTGGGGATAGAAAACTGATGACCTCCAGTGCTGAATTTCTCGTTGTGAAAAGAAAGCCTCGAAATGTTGGGACTGAAACTGTGGACCATTTTCCGTAACTATGGCATCAGGAAAACCTTCCCGGCTGAAGATTGAAGACAGAAATTCAATGATGACCTCAGAAGTAACCGAATGTGTGAAACAAAACCTTCCCGGCTGAAGATTGAAGACAGAAATTCAATGATGACCTCAGAAGTAACCGTATGTGTGAAACAAAGCTCTGGCCACTTGGAATGGTAGTCGATGAGAGAAACAATGAACCGAGCATTTTGCGGAACATTATGCAAAGGACCGATGATGTCCATGCCGAGTTTCTGCCAAGGCTGATCAGGCCACTGGACTGGCTGCAACGGAGAAAATGCAGGTTTGGCAGACTTGTCAGCTGCCTGACATATATAGCAGTTGTAAACTGCGTGCTCGACCTGCTTGTCTAAGGCTGGCCACCAGTACCTGTCTCGCAGATTCTGTTTGGTGCGGACAATGCCTGGATGGGCCTCATGGGCAAGCTGTATTAGCTTGTTACGGAAAGAAGCAGAGGGAATCACGCGTTCGTCGCGGAAAAGCAAGTCCTCAACACAAGACAGTTCCTGTCGGACTGCAAAGTAAGGCAAGAATTCAGAAGCAAGAGCACATTTGGAAGGCCATCCTTCACGTAAATATTTGAAAACTTGAGACAAAGTGCAATCTGCAGCTGTAGCTGCCTGAAGCTCAGCTTTAGTAATGCAGGAAGTAACTAATGAAACAACTTCCTCATCCCGCTCTTCAGTAACCGGTATCTGAAGAGGAAGGCGCGACAGTGCATCAGCAACCACGTTATTAGAACCTTTGCAATATTGAACACTGAAATTATAATACATTAGTTTGGCACACCAACGGGAAATGCGAATGGGGTGGCGGCCTTCGGATCCTGCAGAAAGAAGAGCAACTAGTGCTTGGTGATCTGTACGTAATGTGAACTGCCGGCCCCACAAGTAAACATGCCATTTCTCACAGGCAAAAAGACACGCGAGAGCTTCACGCTCTCCTACTGAATATCTGCGTTCAGCAGGGGTCAATGTACGAGATGCAAAAGCGATAGTGATCAGCTGATCACCTCTGAGTTGTTGAAACACTGCTCCCAGTCCAACATCGGACGCATCCGTCATGATGACGATGGGAAGCTTCTCATTGAAAATACTAACAGCTGGCTTTGAGGCCAGTATTGACTTAACTCGAATGAAGCTGGCCAGTTAAAAGGCTGTGCTTGACGAAGTAGAGTACGCAGTGGTTCAACAACATCAGCATAGTGAGGAACAAACTTGGCATAATAACCAACAAGACCTAAAAAAGATTGCAAGGTTTTAAAATCAGTAAGCCGTGGGGCATTGACAATGGCCTGACTTTAGGTTCAACAGGTGTCAAGCCGCGGGAACTGACATTATGTCCTAGAAATTGTAACTCATTCACAGAAAAAATGCACTTGTTATTAAGTTTCATACCACATTCCCTGATGCGGTTGAGAACAGTATGCAAGTTAGCATCGTGCTCTTCGCGAGTACGTCCCCACACCAAAATGTCATCCAAGTAACAAAGGGCGCCATTACAACTCTTAAGAATAATTGACATCATTTTCTGAAACGCTGCAGGGGCAGATGCAAGCCCAAAACACACGCGGCGAAACCGAAACAAGCCTTCGTGCGATACAAATGTGGTTAAGTCTCTACTGCACTCAGAAAGTTCAACTTGGTAATAAGCGGACGTGAGGTTCAGCTTGGAGAAACATACCGCTCCGGAGAGCTGATGAAGCAGTTCTTTAATGTGAGGAAGTGGAAACCCGTCTACGACGATCGCCTTGTTCGGCTCTCCTAAGTCGATACATAGTCGTAGTGATCCATCTTTTTTCTTGACGACGACCAGTGGAGAAACCCAGTCGGAAGCAGAGACAGCCTCGATGATTCCGCTGGCTTGAAGGCGAGACAGTTCCGTAGAAACTTGCTCACGCAGAAGAAAAGGAATGCGGCGCAGCTTGGCACGCACAGGGCACACACCTGGTCGACGCATCACTTTATGCACAAAACCGCTCACATAACCCAGTTCACGGGTGAACAGGTGGTGGAATTCAGAAGGCTCGTTGGCCGGAAGATCATCTTGGACGTCGACTTGAGCACACGTCATAGACGCACCGACGATGTTGATGGACAAAGCCCTAATGGCATCACGTCCCAAAAGCGAGCTGCCATTGGCAGTTACATAAAAAGTAATGGAAGCAGTGCGACTGCGATAGGAGACCTGAGCTGTAAAATGACTTAAATTATCAATCGTTTCCTTGGAATATATTTGTAGAACGACGTGTGAAGGCAAAAGCCGAATGTTGGAAAAATGACCATGAAAGTCAGCGGCACTGAATAAAGAGACTGAGGCACCAGTGTCCACGAGAAACGACAAGGGCACATGGCCCACTGAAGCTACGATGCTGGGCTCGAACGTAGTGTGGAGGCCATCCACATTTAAAACAGTGATCGTATTGGTCTGTGCAGTGCTCGAAGGAGCGAAGAAACTGGTTCAGGAAGATTTGCTGGACGGGAATTGCATACGGACTGAAAATGTCCGATTTTTCCGCACGCAAGACAAGTGCGGTTTCTCGTGAGACACTGCGCAAAATTGGCTAAATGCCGAGCCGATCCGCAACGAAAGCAATGCGCGGTTGCGCTTAGAGAAGAAAATTGCGAACGCGAGTTAGGAGCTCGGTGCTGTTCCTGAAAACCAGAATTTGGCGGAATGGGGTCGCCATATTGCCGGCTTCCTCGCCCCCGAGACGCAGGCAGGCCGCCACGGAAGGACTGTGCAGGCGGGCGTCCATGATGGCCGCCGCGCCGAGACGAAGATGAAGAACCGCCATGTTGACGCGTCCCGTGAAACAAAGAGCCGCCGCCTTGGCCCCCCGCAACAGAAAGTTGCTGCACTGAATGCGGAGCGAATCGCTCCAACTGGGAACGAATAAGCTCGTCCTCTCGCGCAATCGAGAGGGCTTTGAATAATGAAATCGAGGAGTTCTTTTGAAGCATGCGGCAGCGGACGTTTTGCGAGGCTACCCTGGGGAAAAGCTGATGGCGAATGATATCGTCGTCGAGCGCGCCGAAGCCGCACGACGCGGCGAGCGTTCGAAGAGAAGTAATGAACTCGGCGGCAATTGTCGCCTTTCTTGAAATTTTACGCGTGCGAGATAATCACACGAGACATCTTTAAAATGCTCATCGAAAAGAGCAACAGCATTCTTGAAGGCATCGCCCGACGCTGGCGTCGGCGACGCGTTGGTGGCGTCCAAAGTATAGAAGAGCTTTAACCCGGCAGGGCCCAACGCGTTGAGCAGCAGGGCCTTGCGACGCTCAGGCTTGCTGGTGTCCTCCCCGGCCGCGTCTGCGTAGGCCTGAAACACCAATTTCCAGTCCGCCCACGGAAGTGGCGGGTCTCCGGGCGAATGAAGAAATAGGGGAGGTGGAATAGGAGACGCCATTTCAAACAAGAAGAATGGAGAGGTGCAGACAAGACGAAAATGACTTCAGTACACTGTTTGAAGAAGACGACAGAGGCGGCGTAGCTGAATGAAGAAGGAATGAAGCGACTCAGCACGCAGTAGCCACCTTGCTGGGAATAAGGAGCGTCTAGGGTTAGCAGGGTAGGTCCGTTAGAAGCAAGAAAAAGACGAACACGGAGAACGAAATGGGTTCTTACACGTCCTCGTCGCCATTGCTGTGTTGGGGGCTGGCTGGTCCCGACGAAGCAGAAGAAGACGGCCGACGGATACGTACGCGGCCGGCGGGGACGCCGACCAGCCCGAACACGCAGGTTGGCGCGAAGCGCCGAAGAAAAGAACAACAGCCGCACTTCACGGTTACCCAACGTACACTGGTTTTATTTTACAGTCGCCTTGAAATCCTAGATGCCAGAGCGGCGCCCCCTGGCAGCCTCACATGTCACAAACACGCCGTCGCTGACATGACTTGCATCGCTTCTCGCAGCAGCCGTTGCATTTGCGGCGCTCTCTCGTTTTACGTTTAAACGGTGTTGCGATCGGCGAGCCTGCCCGTGCCGTGGGTGCCGAGACGTAAGAAGGGCAGCCGCCGATAAGTAGGAACGCGAAGACTTTTGGCTGTTTTTCATGGTTTTGAGAGGTGCGTGGTTGTAATTAGTGCATGCAGCACTGCTGTCGCTTGTGCCGGCGCGGAAATGCGACACGTGGCGTCTTCGTACATCGAGGCCCCGACGCCGAGTTTCCGCCGAAGACGGACCTCGTACTGCCATGCTGTGCGTCTCTGGCTGAGAGGTCACCGACGCTCAAATCAACGCCAAATGACCCAGCACGTGTCAATGAAGTTGCCTGGCCTGCGACCACCGTTCGACAGTGTGGGTGGTCGGCCCGAGCAGCGACACGACGGACTCGTTACATCCCGTTTGCTGGCTGCATGATTCCCCAGATGCGACAGCGTTGGCAGAACACTACCTGTTTTTTTTTTTTGTGTGTGTGTGTTGGGTGCGGTGCCGGCAAAATGACCCTGGACAGTGATGATCTGATTGGGTGAAAATGTTTTTCCCCGTTTCCCAAGGCCTGGCTTCCAGGGATTGCGAAAGGACAAAAAGCAACAGTGTGCTCCTGAGAGGGCGGCTTTCGACGAGATCTTTGTATAGATGTTCGCCTAATGGCGAGAAATGCTCGCTTGTGAATATAATGTAGAATAAACCTCTGTACAGTTTTCCTCATCAGTCTCTTCATTCTCGGCGTCTTCCTCCCGAGTCCCTCGGTGACAGTAAAGGCGAAGTCCCAACATCTCAACAACGGATAGCAGTGGGTGGGATCCTTGATCAAAATCCTTAATCTCAATAAGGGGTTCATCGGCTCGCCGCCGTCGCTTCACAGCCATTTGATGACCTCGTGTGGATGGCCCTTAAAGGGCAGGGTGTAATTGTTGTTTTATTCCTTAATGACAGGGTGGTCATTAAGGGTAACTGACTGGATTCCCAGAGAAGGCAAGCGGGTTAGGGGGAGACAAGGTTAGGCGGGCAGATGAGATTAAGAAGTTTGTGGGTATAAACTTCTATAAACTTCTAGATTAAGAAGTTTGTGGGTATAAACCACACGCTAGGCCTGTGTGGAAGGTGCAGCACAGTCGCAGCAAAAGCTAGAAGAGCGGCCTTTCAGAGCCTTTTCTAAACACTCATTGGGTAACTGCTGCAAGTGCATTTGCTGGGTACCCCCAATAATAATAATAATAAATTCTGGGTAGTAGGTTGACATGCGTTATGCTATCCTTCGTCATTTTTCTGAGAAGCGTGGTATCCGCTAAACACTTGCAAGGAAATTCGTGCCAATTGTTCATGCAGTGGCTGGTGACGATGAGGAATTATGCCTGAAGTGGGTATACGCCACAGTAATAGGTGATCAAGAACAAGCTTTTGTAGTGGGTTGGGACATTGGACGACCCACTGGTTACGCTATTCGCATTATGTGATGAGTGGTTGTTCTTATGCTGTTCTAACATGCTTTATATTTTGCATTAAAGTGATTGCTTTCCCGACATCAAGCCTGCCTAAGGCAAGTTTGCGAACAAGTCCCAAAAGAGAGAGAGAAAAAAAAAAAAACGGTGTGGCTCAGTTGTAGAATACTGGGCTGGAATGCAGCGGACCCGGGTTTGAGCCCCACTGTGTCCTTGGTACAAGGTTTCTTATGTCTGCAATTCTGGTTACGGACACCGGCGGTGGTGGACAACTACGGCGCTGCGCGTGACCCAAGTTTTGATCTCATAACAGCTTTCGCTGTAAAAGAAGGTCTCGATGGACATAGTCCCCCCCCCCGTGCCATCTTTTCTGGCTTAGCTTCCAGCGTGATCGTCTGGAGGAAAAAAGGCAATCGACCTTTTCCTGTGCGGCCCTAGAAGATGCCGGGACAACAGCCAAAACGAAAGTCTCCGAGATGCAGTGATGTTTCGCTACTTCTCCGCTTGGGGAAGGGCGCATGTGCCACGTTGTCGTGAAAAAAGGCGGGCGGCCAATCGGTGTAACTCCGCTCTAAAAGTTACTTAGGTGGTTGATTTGTAAGGCAATAAACTCCTTTAGTGAAGCTATTTGATTGTTACTTGAAAACGTGTCACAGGGTCCCTTTATAGGTTCTTGCGCAAGACTTTGATTTTCCCAGCTCCTTCCGAGTGTTGATTCGTGGGAGATCCCCTGTAGTGGACATGGGCCATGCTTCAAAGAGAAAAAAAATCAAGGAAGAAAACCGTCTACTCGTGAACTGCTTGTTCTTGACCTAGTTGTCAGTCATAGCATTTGTACGTCCGATACGAGGACCAAGCAAGCCTTGCGAGAACGTCCCTGACTTTTGTCTTTCTTCAACCTCATGAGAACAGGTCAGTAGTGCAGATGGATATTCCTCGCGCGTCTCCACGAAATGCCCAAAGACAGCCAGCGCTGAAAAGTGGCCAGCACTCCAGGCAGCCCTCCAGTGCAGTTCCTGTGGCACGGAATACAGTCAAAAGTGTTGGACAGACAAATTGGAGCCCTGCCACCGAGAGTTCCGTAACAAAGTCGAGCTCGTGGAGCAGCAGCATGGAGACCTCGGACGGAAAACCAAGTTTGAAAGGCTCACACATCTCTAAAGCCGTGGATGACTTTCAGAGACCTCAATCAAGGCGCCGCAGCGGAACAGGTAGCGTCAAATCACGAGGCGAGGACACTGATGAGCAGAGTAAAATGGACCGAAGAAATGAAAGCACAACCCGAAACGTGCAGGAGGGCACCTCAAGTGCGGTACGGGACATCAAACGCCCAGAGGAGTTCCAGCATCGAAAGTCTACCACATCTCTGCCGCAGCGCGCGAGTCGCCGCCAGGACACCGGCCCTGGGCCGCCAATACCGGTTCCGAGAAGAGACATCTCACCCAGACCTGCTATGCCTGTGGACACGACTCCGCAGACAAATGACGCGATGGATCTCACCGCGACTCCGGTGAAAGACAGCGCGCTGCTGGCGACGGTGACACACTGCACAGAACTATCTCGAAAAGGGGATCCTCATCCGAGGCACGCCTTAATTCTGAGAAAGTCTATGGTGAAAGATGTTGTAAGTATATTATGCGGTCCAGTGAGTGAAAGATTGGCAGCCACGCCGGCTGAACGATGCGACGGAATCGTCCAGTCCTTGGCTCGACCCAGCCCGTCTCCCTTTACGAAACCACGCCCTGCCCCAAGAAGCCCATATTTGAAGAAATCAAACGGAACAAACGACAAGCGAGCGCAAATAGCCGAGACCTCGGGAGAACACGCACCGAGCTCCACAACGGACACGCCGTACGTGACAGCCGCGAGTTCTCCGCTTGTTGCCTCAGAAGCATCTTCGCTGCCATCGTTAAGAGGAGAGCGCAGAACAACATGCTGCAACCCTGACCTTCTTCACGACGAGTCAGTGAACGACAGCTTGCGGGGCACTAGGATTTCGTCGCCCGAGCAGAAAGCTGCAAAACAGAGTACCGTGGAGTTAGACAAGCAACCGCTGTCTTTGTCGCGTAAAATGAGTGGCGCTGGTTCGGAAAAGCTGAAGGCGGCCCCTGAAAACGTCAACGGCGTCGCAGCAGAGTCGGCTGCTACGAGCTCGAAGAGGAGTAGTTACGTAACAGCTGGCGAAACCATCAATAAGTTAAAAGAAGAACCAAGAGCAGCAGATAATGCGAAAGGAGCGGCAGTTACAAATGATGGTGGACGACCGGTTACCGTAATGCAAGAGGGAAAGCGGAAGTCGCAACAGGGCTCAGATAAGGTGCGCCCTGACGACGGCATGGCGGTTCAGAAATGCTCCAAAAGCACAACAGCGCAGAAAAGTTCGCACACTGGCTTATGGCCAGCCGGCATGGCAGCGAAGGCTTTGACTGTGGAAAAACAGATCGCCGAGAACACGGACCAATTGGTTCCCAAAGGTGAAGCGGTGAACAATGTCCACAAACCTCCCGTGGCGAACGAAGGCAAAAGGATGACGAACGAATCCCCGGATGGTGAAAAGCAGGCAAAAAGTGTAAAGATAGCGCCAGAACAACTTCTGACTTCGCTCGAAGTGAACGACACTTCTCAAGGAAACACCAAAACAACCAGGGGTACGTCTTTCGCGCAATCTCATTCTGCGCTTATTCTGTCCCCACATTCAGCTGACTCGACTCTCCCGTCACCATTGTGTACAGAGGGAAATGTACATGTCTAGCCGGCCGTTTCAGCTGTCGTTTTCTGCAGAGATATGCAAGGGCAGACGCCCAATGATGTCCGATCACGGCCGGACTAGAGGAGTGGCACGCGCGCACTCGGTCCGACCTAGTCATACTGCCTGCCAGGTACGCGAGCCGCAATGGACTTTTTACAGTAAAGTGCCTGGATGTCCCCTCCTTGGCGGGCGAGGAGGACACCCAGGCACACTATTTTTCAGGTCCAAGTCCAAACAGCGCCTCCAGTGGAGATCGCCGAAATCGAAACTTGGGGTCAGTGGCCTCCGAAGTTCTGAGCATAGAATCTCGGGGGCCAGGTATTTTTCGTGATAATTTGCAAATGTCGTCACCCAGTGACCACCCAAAACATTGCGCACGTGCGCCCCGCCGCGGTGGTCTAGTGGCTAAAGTACTCGACTGCTGACCCGCAGGTCGCGAATTCAAATCCCGGCTGTGGCGGCTGCATTTCTTATGGAGGCGGAAATGTCGTAGGCCCGTGTGCTCAGATTTGGGTGCACGTTAAAGAACCCCAGGTGGTCAAAATTTCCGGAGCCCTCCACTACGGCGTCTCTCATAATCATATGGTGGTTTTGGGGCGTTAAACCCCACAAATCAAATCAATCAATCATTGCGCACGTGACGTCACTGCTGCTGCGCATGCGCAGTCTAGTCGCCCGTAAAAGGCCTATTTAAGCATGAATAAAAACTCGTAGCTAAGGTGAGGCAGGAGATGCATGCGGACAACAGCGTCCATAGCCATTCGCTCCGCCGGAAAGTGGGATTCCGTCTGTATGTCACGAAACATGATGGTCCAGTCATTCTTCACGAGTTCGCAACCTGGCTTCACATAGGGTCGTGCGCATTTGTGTCACTTTAATTTGTTTGTCAAGAGCGTGTCATTTGCGTTTTACTGCAGTTTAGGTTTTAGTGTAACTTACCGGGAGTTATGAAAAAGCAGACATTTTGCAGCTCGAAATTTAGAACCTTGGGAAGGCTGGAAGTTTACCTAGTGGTGGATGCGAAATATTGCATTAGGATCACTAGCTCTAATTTTCTCGTTAATTGCAAACAAGTCAAACTCCCGTGACGTGTCTCATTTCTACGCCAGGTCATTTTGTGCGATGTTGATCCCTGCGGTAAAATTGATCCAGAAGGCATGTAATCTTCGCATTGTCTCTATCTTACGTTGTTCGAAGGTGATCTGAAGTAGGGGCCAAACATGTAAATGGTCACTCCGCGCTTCTGTATGCCATGACACACAAAAATTCGGAGGGAGCGAGTACAAAACTGGTGTGCCACCCTTTAGCTACGCCACCGTCGTGACTTCACGTGCAAGCTGTCTGTAGTTATGAACTATTGCGATGACATTATGCTATGTTATTAGATGACATTGACAATGGGGGGGGGGGGCTGATCCCGGAGGTATAGTACAATATCAGTTTAAGGAAACGAGAGCAATGCAATCGATTGTGGATGTCGAGGATATTTATTGCGTGTCTGTCGTAGGTCATGTTTTGTATGACGTCGGGTCCCCGATTGTTGAATGAACTACGAAGTGTAAGGTATACTTTCGTGTTCAAGAGTTGGAGAGTGAGTGACGCTGTGGATGCTTATTGCAACCTTTGCGACGCTGGTTCGGTCTCTGCTGAGGCGTTCTTATTTTGATAAAGGCGAAATAATAGAGTCCAGTGCACGCCAAAAACACCATAATTTGCGTAGCTCAACACTATGGTGTGCCTCATCATCATATCGCGGTTTTGGGACGTAAAACCACAACCATTAACTTCGCGACACGCAGCACCCAATGCCACCAGCCTGTGGTTTGAGGATTGTCGGGCTGCTACCGAACGCGTCACCACCCTGATCTGCCTGGTCCTGGCGGCCGTCATCCTGTACTTCGTCGCACGGCCGATGTACATCCGTGAGGCGGTTGTTCAAGCTGACGAGGTGCCCCCGTGCCAAGACGAGTGGTGCGACCGCCTGGGGCTCTGGTTATTGCCCAACAAGAGCAACCTGGCGAAAGAACCTTGCGCTGACTTTTACGGGTACGTCTGCTACGACTGGATCGTGGGTCGCGAGAACAAACCATTTTTGCGCGATGTCGCCAAGACCGCTTACAGAATGATAAGCGATAGGATTGAAAAGA
The DNA here is from genome assembly GCA_013436015.1 of Rhipicephalus annulatus. Classification (NCBI taxonomy): domain Eukaryota; kingdom Metazoa; phylum Arthropoda; class Arachnida; order Ixodida; family Ixodidae; genus Rhipicephalus; species Rhipicephalus annulatus. The sequence goes on from WOVY01001432.1 coordinate 93,832, forward strand.
GCACTTTGCCACCCGAAATGCGAAATGACCTGGACATGTTCGTTGCTTTCATCAAGGTGTGCCTGGCAGATCCAAGCTTCAACGACACCGTGTCAGAATGGATGTCCCTTATTCGCTATGAATTGGGTAAAGACTTTCTTGTGCTCCGCGACTGGAACTTGTCGCGTGTTGTTCAGGCCACAATAAAACACAACTTAGTATATGGTCTGCCAACCATAATGGGCCTTCGAGTCGGTCGTTTCCGTTTTCAACCTACCCAAGCGGGCCTCTTTCTTTCGGTCGACGGTTGTTTCATCACTTTGTTCTCGCTGAGCAGCGGTGACAGTCGGGCCATCGAATCCCTGATTGGAGAAATAATTGGCGAGTTGCCGGAGTTTCGCGACGTAATTAACGCCGTGACTCAAGTAAAGCGCCTTGCACTGGCCATAAACCTGATAAGAAGAAAGCTTACGGAAGAACTGATGTCTTGCCGAAACCTTCACGTTATCGTCAGGGGCGTCGACTCTTCCACTTGGCTGAAAGAGATCAACAGATATGTCCCGGTCGATGCGACGCTCAACAATGCTAGCGTCTTGCACGTGCGCGAAGTCACCAGTCACGGTGAGCTGCAACGGGTTCTCCTAGAGCGTCCTTTCGAGATCACGGCCCTGTACATCAACCTCATCACGGTTGGCCAGATTCTGCAATATCGCCAGAGACATGCCGCCTACGTAGAGTCCAAGTTGCACGTTTGCATGCACGCATCTCGAGACGCATTCCGTAACCAGTGGTCCAAACTCATGATGGACGTGGCCGGCTTGCATGTGATGGTGAAATACCTCGAAAACCTGTTCAAGGATATTAAACACGGCCTCGTCAACGATCTCAGAGCAAGGAATGTCACCGGCTTGAGTATGCTCGCAGTTGGTGCCCTTCTGAACAAAACGCAGCTGCGGCCCCTAATTGATTTCAAAATCGAGAACGACACAGTCTACAGGGCCCCTCAGCTATCCATCGGCTATCACATGCCGCAGTACTTGGTGCAGACGTCAGCCTTTCAGACCAAGCGCAGTTTTCACCAGATCATGGACGAGTACAGCTTGGTGAGCAACAAGGAGCCGTTCACTTTGATACCGAAGTACAATATCAATGACCTGTCTATCAGCGTGCACTTCTTCATGCTCTTCCCACCGGTCTTCTACGTGTACCGCGAGGAACAGTTCCATAATTTCGCCACTCTGGGAGTTCTGATGGCGCTTGAATTGATCCGGGAAGCTGGCAGGCGTTCCCTGCTGAACTCGCGAGCTGCCGCCCAGAGCGGCCAGACATGTGGACTTAAGCCGGCCACTGGAAACGACATCCAAATCCAAGAACTTCTCGTCTGGGAACTGGGAGTGAGTGCGGCACTCAGGAGCCTCGATATATATGCCAAGCGGACCATGTCTCCCCTCGAGACGCTACTCTACGAACAGCGACTGAGGATGGTGTTCTTTGAGCGCACCTGCCTGCTCAGCTGCATGCCACTGGACCACGAGTCCGCACAATACAAGCAGCGCTGCATGCTGCCAGCGATGAACCTGCCCGAATTTGCAGTGGCCTATCAGTGTGCTAAGAAGAACGCTCGCTATAGTTGCGGCAAAACGCGATGACTGCCGCGTCATTGCATGCGTGCATCTGTATGACGCACGCAATCTGTAGATTAAGTTTGTTTCTTCATCAATTATTGTATACTCGCAACTTTGCTGTTTTTCGTGACGGTAGTGCCGTAGCAGATAACAAACGGGATCAAGTCATCTGTTTATCTCGCACCTTTTATTACCTCACAGCTCGACACCTTCAGCTCTATGTATTATATGGAATTCTAATTACACAGATGATGTTTTCTACAGGTAAAATACAACAGTATGAAAGAATTTTATGCAGCGTATGTTGGAGTGTGTTCCACCTACATCCCGAACGGAGCTCGGTCATAGCGCATTAAAGGGGTGGTGCCACCAAATTGCGAGACTATCCCAAGCTTGTAGTGGATTTCCTCTGTATACAAGGACCCTCCACACGAAGTGTCGGACCCTACAAACATGTACAATGAAGTTTAATTCACTTCTAAATGTGTAGCTGAATGCTCACTTTCGTGATTTAGGCCCATCGCTTGCGCAGCAGCACTGACGTTTCAGAATAGGAGAAGCAACTGCAGTTTTCGTGACGTGGTGACCTCCCCCATCTCCGGAACGAGCGTAACCAACGTACCAGTAATGCATTGGTTGCTGTATTACTCGCAGAGTTTCGATCGCTTCTTGGCTAAGTGCTACGCATCGAAACCTGCGAAGGCGTTCTGTTTTGCTGGCACTTGTGTGGCACCTGTGTGTAAGAGCAGACGAAATTCAGCACGATGCGCGTCACAGCCTTGAGTGATCACGTGGCCAAGCCACCTATATATCGACGTCGCTGCCCGACTCGGCGTCGCGAAACCGAAACCGTAAATGGTCCACATAAGTGGAGCAATATCAAATTATTCAGTGAAAATACATGAATCTTGGTGCGTGGATCGTGCTTCTTGGAGATGAAGGAAACGCTTACCGCAAAGAACACGCATGCCACAAATTTGGTGGCACCACCCCTTTAAGTGCATGGAAAGGTAGTAAATGCACCAGATTAAGAGGACGTCGGGGGCCAGTCCCGATTAGGCATATTTCAAACGTCGTTTTCTGAGAAATGAATGGCTTAGTTTGAAAGAAAATTGATATGCTTGAGATATCCAAAAGCTAAATTACAGTGATTGTGGTGTGCACAATTTTGATGTACAGCATCGAATAGTCAATATGGGCTTGTTAAACAGCTGTTTCTTCTTTTGGTGTTATGAATGTATAAGCCTCGCCGCTTATGTATGAACAACTTCATACAAAAAAAAGAAAACCGCAGTGATGAAAATGTTGGTAAGGTCATATAAAAGGAATAATGTTCGTAACTTACACCTTGCACTTTGCAGTTGAAGACTTTTGTTCTCGAAGTTTAATGATGTTCTTCAGAAAGGTGTTCGAGTGCATTATGTACAGCTTGCAGAATTGGAATGAATCTTTTCGTTGCTCAGTTAGCATTATATATATAAGCTTGATTATGCCGTATTGTAAAGTTTTCAAATATTCAGCAGTGTCTATTGCATACAGTCTTACCTCTTTCATCTTGCTGCAGTATCTATCAAGATTTCGACTTGTTTTAATTGCAACTTAAACTTCTACTTTCTTATTTATTTTAGCATCAGCAGATTGACTGGGTCCAGTAGGCATTGTGCATTAAGGCGCCTCAACAATTAAAATTTGGTGCAAAACTGAAAACGCAAATTCGACACTCAGGTGCATGCTTTACGACAGGGTGCTTAGCATTGAACAAGAGACATTTTTGTACAAATCAGAGAGGCAATAAAACACGATGACTTTAGATACTTCATTTTACATGAATATACAGTGTATGTTCACATGTTCACAAAACAAGATAAATTAGTAGCATGAACGCGATTGTTCAGAATTTTCGGCAAATTGTATTCAATGGATTGCAACTTTTATTCATTGCAAAACCGTGGTACAAAGCAAGGTTCAGACTAAAGTTCAGGCTTTCTGAGATGCACAGGGGTTTCAAGGTGTTATGAGGTCGGTGCTGATGCAAGGAGACCTTTTTTTTTTTTCAAAACAAAACATTTGGAAAACATGATATTCGTAGTATCGATCTGCCATATGTGATCTGGTACTTATATGAAGTAGTCAGTCAGAGGGATGATCGAGCCGTCTGCGTGCATAGAGATGGGAGCTTATAATATGTAAAGCATGAGCGCTGCATACATGCTCCGCTGACGTTGTAACGAGTTAACGGGTCTTACATGGCACCAGGCAATTCAGTTTCACAAGGGATGTCCGAGCTCCACATGTCGTGTATAGGTCAAGCTATTAGCACAACATCGTACAAAGCGATGGTTCCTATGCCAGTGAAGTGCTATTTGATTAGGTGTGTATCTATTGTTTCTGCTGGAATCAATCAGCATATCTTACGCCAAAACACGGTTCGTTCACCAAATACGTGCTGCCTCGCATATATTGTCTGTTAGATCTAATTACTATTGTGTCTAACAAAAAAAAAATGAGCCCTTAAGTATACACTTCTTTCACTCACAAACACGCACACACACGCACTTCAGGTTTTTAGCTTTTCCCTATATTGCAAACCAACAGATCGACAACAATACTTCTGTTACCGAAGGGATCAGCTGGGCCACTGTAAAGTCGGCCCTTACATTTTAAAGACGATAGTCTTTCTTTGGGACCTTTGACGCAAAAATTTTGGTCTCTCTGTCTGTATGTCTGCACATTTGTGTGTTTGTCCACCATAACAGTGCCCTAAACGGCACCTAAGTGACCAAACGACACTCCAAACGGCCGACCCCATCCGCAGCGCCCACCAATATTTCTCAAGGTTCAGCATTCATACTTGTGCGATTGTCAATTAGCAATTATTGCGCATATCTGAGGCACCATAACAAAAAGTCAATATTATGTGTGTATTTTGTACTAGAAAAGGCATACATAAGTAATTTTAAGGATCGTAGCCTTTATAACACTGCGCTGGCCATGAAGCGCTTGCACGAAACGGCAAGTGTTTCCAACGCTTTGCTAAGACGACACGGTGGTGGCACTTATCCGTCGCCTTGCGTTCTACACCTTATCACCTCAGAGACGGGCGTGCACGGCGCGCACCCCGTTTTCCAGGATAATTGACACATAGCGCTCATGTGTCACGTGTGACGTGACTTGATGCGCTCGTTTGCCTCCGCTGCACGCTCGAGGCACTCTAACGCAGCCCCTCCAGAATACCATTCACCGATTTTCTTGCGCATAACATCAAATAAATGTTTTGTTCACTCTCTCCAGACGCAAGACTATCGTCTTTCGACGACATTTGCGGTGTAACATGCAGATAGAGGGCCAATTTTTATATTCGAGTTTTGTCATAGAACATCACGTCCTCCAGTAAGTTCCAACTCGCACTAAAAGAAACTAATTTTAGAACATGAACACGATAGCAAAGCAACTAGGAAACAAATTGGATAAGACCATATCAATTAGTTTGGTGACAATTGTTGACAGAGTGCTGGTTTAATGAATGTGGCTCAATTTTATTGTAAGAGTTGCAGCATTTGGCTCATTATTTTTTATGAGAACTTACCTTTTTAACTTCACGTTACAATCAGGCATGGCCCCAGTTTGATTCAAACTGTTTTATAAGTTAATGATACTTACAGGCATGCTTCAAGTTACTGCAAAATTCAGCTCAGTTTCGGTTTCTGCATATGGCTCTTAAAAAAAAAAGATCCACACTTAATCTCTCACTCAGAGTAACAGAGCGACCTGTTAATGGGCCATACTTGACTGTCCTCGCAAGGAAATGTATCCTGCTTTGTTTTTGCCTCACTGTTCTGTTCGAAAAAAGCTGGATCACAACACAGTTCAAAGAGGAACGCAGTGGCTAAGTTTTCGCTGCTGTGTGTTGCATTCCGACTCAACGCAAAGCAGTTGCTGCTGATTCGAATCACTTCTTATTATCGTTAGCCATGGCGTGACGTTATATCGTTAATTAAAACTCTAACCTTATCAGGTACTCGCAATGGCGTGAAGCTTCGCCTGCCCACCAAGAGAGTTGAAGTATAGCGCTCAATCAGTGAGTAATTTTCTTAGAAGCATTTGCCGCGACACTGATCAAACGAAAGGTAAATAACGCAAGTATAAAGGTGGCCATCAAATACTATTTCCTGGGTTGCCATGGTGGCCAGTTCTTTTGTTTTACATCTTTGTTAGTGCGTTTTATAAGAACTCTGACTTCAGAGTGATAGGATGATTATATATATATATATATATATATATATATATATATATATATATATATATATATATATATATATATATATATATAAGGGAAAGAAGTGTATACCTAAGGGCTCGTTTTTCCGTGTTTTAACACAATATTATTGAGATATAACAGACAGTTATGCCAAGTAATGTACAGGGGAAGTTATTAAAACCAATGGAATGTAAATAAGAATAAAGAAAAGTAGATGAAAAAATTACCAACTGTGAGCAGTTGGTAATTTTTTTTCATCTACTTTTCTTTATTCTTATTTACATTCCATTGGTTTTAATAACTTCCCCTGTACATTACTTGGCATAACTGTCTGTTATATCTCAATAATATATATATACACATATATATATAAATTCTGTTGGCTTGCTTTGCAAGCCATACGCAGGAGTGGGTTGCACAAAAAGCTAAAAGAAACAAAAGTAACGAGCTGTGAATACACATTGTGGGAAAAAGAGAAAAAAAAAAAAATGTTAAGAGTTCTGTCTTGATCAGTATTTACAGCTTGTGAAATACTGGAAGCAGTATAAAGAAAACGCAAAGTGTTGCAGGTGAAAATGCCGGCAAGCAAATAACATGGATAAAAAAACAACCGAACAAAAGAAACAAACCGTAGCTAAAGAAAGTAGTGACAGAGGAATGAAAAAAAAAGAAAAAAAAACGTGACAAGAATGCCAGAACAACACTTGATTACTGAGCGCTCAGCTCAGCAACAAAAAGAATATGTTTGTGTTAAAACACCTTGTGTCATAGATTAGTAAGAGCATGGACAAAAGACGACATGGTTGGGCTCTGCAGTACATGTTCAGGCAATGCATTCCATTCATGGATGGCACGAAGAAAAAAAGATTGAAGATGTTGGTTCGGCAAGAATATTCAGTTAATTTGAGCGAATGAGATGAGAGAGTAGGGCGCCGGTCACACGTTTTGATGTACAAGTCCTTGTCTAATTAACGCGTTCATGGTGAAGTAGGTATAATATTTTAAGTCTTTCTCAATGGCGATGTGTCTCTAGAGGTTCAAGGTACGCGTATAGTAGTAAAGCACTTACGGATGTGTGACGTTGATAGGAATTGAAAAAGAATCTGACTGATTTTTGTTGTATGCTCTCGATTTCACTTGTGGTTGACTGGTTGAAGGGACCGCAGACAGGAGCAGCGTATTCTAACATTTATATGCTACCTCTAGGTACCTGAAGGTAGCATATACAGTAACTCTAGCTGACTGGCTCGCCCTATGCCATCTCCTGACGCCGACAAGAGCTCTCGCCAAGAGGTGCCCTGTCCTCGGACTCCTGCGACGGTGTCCATCTTTCCTATTTCCTCCTTACTTCCGTATGTGGCTGTCCCTGCGCCTCACTCTCTCTAACTCTATACCTTTTAATCCTATTCTTTTAATTCCTCCTTACCCCTCATCCCTCGTGAGCTACTGTTGAGGTGTCCTCCCCCTGAGAGACTTTTCTCTTGTTTTAAGAATCACTTGTGTGTCCGTGTGGGGGGGCACAGTTTTGACAGATACAAACTTGTCCTGTGCGTGCTGTACTATCAAACACTTTTCACCCAGGAATGACGTCGCTGCTCGTTGCCGTGAGTGGTTGGTGCGCCTTCTGATGCGAGAACAAGTCTATAGAGACGGCCGAAAGGTACTGCCCGTTAAGCGCAAGCAGTTTCGACAAAAGACATTGTTGTATAGAATCGGAAGTGATAACTTCAAGCCGATGTGTTCTGACACACTTTGTGAAGTAAGTTGCTCGTCTGTCACTATTAGTATGGTATGATGTTTGCTCAATTCAATGCCTGCTCAAACGGCGTAAACAAGTCACAATTAATTGTGCTGGACGTCTATCTTTCACGCAGGTTTCATTAACACTTCTGTGGGGGCTGTTTTTGTTTTTGTCAACAATACATGCTTACGTGTTCTGCTTGTCGCTATATGGCATCTGGTAATTTCGGGCTACTGGTTTGTGCGCTAAGCATGTACGCGGAAAGACGCTCAAAATTGTGAGAGTGTAACTTCATAGACTTCGCACTGCTTTTTCGAATAGACAAAACTGGAGTGCAGCAACTCACATTAAGATTGGTACTCACCGTTGGTTTTGTTACGTGCTCGTATATATTTGAGTGCACATTGCTCTCTGTGGCTCTTTTACCTTGACTGATGAGCCACGGTGCTCGCAATGCGAGGGCAGCTATACAAAGCGTGCACGCCTTCGAGTCGATGCGTGCATCGCTTAGGAACATCGCACATATGTGCCATTTCGCGTAATAATATTTTTTTTGCTATTTTGTGTGAAGTTTACATTCGTGACTGGAGCTCTCGCAAAGTAATCGCGTATGGTGGCACGCTAGTTCATTCACACGCTGGCTCATTCTTTCAACAATATGGTTCATATGTGAGATACCAGGAGATACGTCCACCAGGCGCACTTCCGAAATATGATTGGTGCGTCTAACCACTTTACACTGCTCGAATTTATCAACTATAAAGGATGTACGCCTTCTGACAAATGCCTTCGATGCCTCACCAAATGCTAAAATTGGCCATTGGCAACATCAATGTCCCGCGTCGACAGCGTCAACGCGAGTTGTTGCTTCCATTGCGTGAGTCACTGCTCTTTGCACATATTCTGTATCCCAAATACGGCGAAGCGTGCACCACCCATGCGCTGTGTAAGGAAAGACAGTTGCCGTGTCTCCTCGGGTGCTATCGCGCCAGCTAATAGAAAGCAAGCCGTAGTAGGCGCACATAAACGTTTGAGCAATATTATTTACAGTGTTAAACTTATCCAAAGGCACGCTAAACGATGGGCCAATAAGAGTGAGGGTTCTCACCAACAATAACATTCTGCGTTTAAGAACGTGCATACTGAAAGGTGGTGTGCACAAAGGCCTAATCACAAGTACGTGTTGCACGTGGCACTAAACAGAGCTGTCATGGGCCAACGTTACACTTGTTAAGCTAATTTCAGGTCGAGTTAGATGGCTGGTGCGAATTCTCTCAGCGCACTGCCTGTCGAGCAAGTTCTTTCGTTGCGAAAGGGCATCTGCTGTGCAGGAACAAGGGAGGTAGTGCCACATCGAGAAGCGAGTGCAAAAGAGCGGAGATTCAGGAGAAAAGAGAACGGAGGAGGAACGTGTCGCTACTTCGCAAAGTTTTAAGCCATGGCCTCCAAGATTGCGGCCGCTATCTTAGAGGTCATGTTTAGGGGCTTTTGGGAGCAAAGGAGACCACTGGAGAGGCCAGCGCTGCGGTGGCTAAGGCCAGTGTTTCTAGATATATAAAACGTTGGCTGAGACGTAGCAAACGACATCACGGGACTCGCCTATGCTGTCGTTGGTGCAGCGCTCTTGCTTTCAACCCCGACTCAGTCCATTTTTAACTTACAGGTTTGTTTACATGCTCGTCGCCGCAGTGCCGGCCGCTTTCGAATGAGCCTTAATGTAGACGAGTCTTACCAAAACAGCAGGGAGCCAAACCAAAAAGAACTATCGGTTAAGAAGAAGGTGAAAGAAACGGAGACCGACATGTGGAGAACCCGCATGATTAAGAAGCCCGCACTAGAAATATATCGAACTTTTAAGCAGGAAATCGGCAAGGTAAGGATCTATCATAATACTTGGGGTAGTTCTCTACTGTTCGAGGCGATGACGGGAGTATTGCGAACCAAGACTTATCGGGCCAAATACAAAGGGGTAGACACGGCAGTGCGTGTGGAGAGGAGAAGGAAACTGCCGAACACTTGATAATGTTCTGTAAAGGGCTTCACCCTATAGTTCAGGATGATGGCGCAGAGTTTTTCAAAGCACTGGGGTTTAGGGACAGGGAGGGCAAAATAGACTTTAAGCGGGTAGAATTAACTAAAAGGAGGTTATCTAATTGGTGGCTAAAGTCAAGGCACGAGTTTTCACTGCAAAGTACCTGTCCTCAACCTGACTATTTAAAGGAAAAAATAAATCTAGTTTTGGTTCATTAAGTATTACGGCTTGGTGGCGTTAGCCACCGCCCGATCTAAAGGGTACAGCCATATCAATCCATCCATTCATCGCTGAACTCCTGTAGGCGGAGCGAGCGGCGCCCGGAAAACAGTGGCGCTACTCTGCTACCTAAAGTTAGTATATACAGTAACTGTAGTTGGAAGGATGTATAATTATGCAAGGTGGTGCCCTTTCCTGGCTCCCGAAGTGCCACCTCGGCCGGCATTTGAGTAAAGATTGAAATGTTCACCTGGAGGTTTGCCCGCTTAGTACGAGACCAAAGTCCCCGAAAGTTCCACCGAGGTTACAGCTCCGCACAGTGAGCTGGGCCAGAAGGGTAGCTGAAGCGCAGCAGTGCCCGACCACCTAGAGTGACCCGAGGGTCCGTCGTCATTCTGCGTCCTCTCCCCCTGCCACCCCCCTCAAATGATTCTATCGTGAATCAATAAAGTTGATTACCTACCTACCTATTCACTGCGCTATGGTGAGAGAAGTCAATTTAGACCTGGAAGATTGCCTACGCGGAGGGTGTCCCGCTATTATCTGTATAAGGAATTATATTTGAGAGAGCTGTAGCTTCGGTGCCAGCTCCTTGGGTCTGTATTTCTGTACCAGAGAAGGAGCCACTATCCTCATCATCATTGAGAAGGATCTCGCGATGAGAAAACTTGCTTGGGTGGCCAGATAACTCCTTGAGGCTACCGTTGCACGCAGTGCGGGCAAGCATGTTGGGGTCTTCGCTACTTGAGCGTTAATATGAGCATTTAATTGATTAGTAATTTGAGATATGACTTGTGCAGCCAATGTGTTCATCATGGTGGCATATTTGGTTTTGAGGTGAGCCTAAAAGAGCAGCAATGAAAGATTCTAGAGTCGCCGGGGCACCGCTGCACTCTTCATCGATTCTGCGTGTGGGGCAAGTTGGGGAGGTGCGAATGGCTTGCTTTTCAAGGGCTTCAATTTTGGCTAGGAGCATCTCGTTTTGTGCCTGGAAAAATGCCACAAGATTGTGGAGCTCAGCGTCATCCGTTCAGCGGGAAAGGGATGATGGAGGAGAGGGGAACGAGTAGGCAGCCTTACTCGTGCCACTCACGTTTCTGCCATTTTTGACGATGGTTGCTTAGACGCTACCCGCGCCTTGCTTCCAGAGTTGCTGCAGCTGGGAGCGGCTCTGGTTCCCTTGGGCGCCGTGTGGGGGTGGTAGTGGTGATGCACCCAGGTATACGTGTGGGTACAAGCCTACAGGAGGCTTTGGGTATTAGAGACAGACATGGAAAGCTGGACACGTTCGCGATAGAAGCAAGTAAGAGACTGTTAGAGTATTGGTGGCAGAAAAGTAGAGAATAGTCGGAAAATGATGTGATTCTGCCTGAAGAGGCAGAGAAAAGGAACATAAATTTATATTGTTTCTTTGTTATATGATAAAATCGATTGAATCGAAGTACAAAAGGCATTAGGTCAACATTAAAAAAATCATTTTTTTTGTCAGCCTGGTGGCGCACTGCCCCGTTAGTAAGTATTCAAATCATTTCTTCATTTTGTTATACCTCAAATGCTCTCTGCTAGGGCTCTACATGAGAGAATGGGCAAACAATATAGAGTTAATAAAACAGTGATTCTAAGTCATTCCTTAATTGATCTCTGATGGAATGGTCGACGACACTTGAGGGAAGTTAGGTCCAGCCCCTGGCTGTCTGAGCAAAAATGGAACGATGGTAGACTGTGATGTAAGCAGGAGGTAAGTAGAAGGCCTTGTGTGTGGGCTGAAGTATGATAGGCTGGTTGATTGGGGGAGTTATAATGAAACGCACGATAGATTTTGTGGTACAAGGGCAGTCTAAAAATTTTGCGGCGTAGGCTTAGGTTAGGTAAACCTGCATTTCTTCTAAGGGTAGTGACACTGGTATGATATGAGTAATCTGAATAGATGAACCTAACTGCGCGGTTTTGAACTAGTTCAATGGATTCATTTTACATTGTGGTGGGTCTCAAATGGCGGATGCATGTTCTAGTTTTGGGCGAATTAGGTTTTGTAGGCTAATAAATTTGACTGAACAAGGAGCAAGATGTATGTTACGACGAAAGTAACCAAGAGCTCTCTTAGCATTATTAGCTACTTTACTAACGCGAGAAGACCAGTTCAGATTCTATGAAATAAAGGGGATGCTTATAGCATCCATCCACCCGTCCCGTTTCTGGGGGCTGGCACTGGCGTCGAGTTGTGATCACTGTGTTGTGGTGAGTCATCACCGCTGCCAAAGCTGTGTGCTGGCTGACATGGCAGTGACTTCTACGCCGGGTTGGTCTTTTCGTCCTTTGAACTGGCCAATTTGGCGACAGTGCGGTACTTCTCCACACAGCTCCTCTAAGGTCGTAGCGTGGCCACCACCACAAACTTTGGCGTTACGCTCGTAAGGGGCCCGCACCCCCTAGACAAATGGCGCCTGTTGTCTACACAGGCCACAGCTATCTTGCTTTGGATTGGGGAATGTGTCCGCCCTGGGTCCCATGGTGCTACACGCGCCGCCGGCCGGGATGGTCCGAAGGTAGGGCCAGACAGTGATCTCGGAGTTGTAGAGGACAGGCCGTAACTTGACCTTGCCGGCGAAGATGAGTCGGGTTTTGTTGGACTTACTAAACTTACGAATGCTGAGGATAGTACCCTGCTTCCGTTAAATGCTATTATAAAGGGTTTCATCGGTATCAATATTATCTACGGAGACGACGCCATATCCGACATCCTCGTCATATTGTTTGAGATGGACATGGAGGGCCACGTCATTTAGTGCCGTTTTGATGACGCAGTTTCCAAAAAGGTGGTCGGCCACGTAGAGGGTACTTGTGACAAGAAGGTTCTGCTCACGGGAGGGCACAAAGCTGAGGTCTGCCACGCATCAAGGTAAGTGCGTAAGGACAAGCCGCACTCACCAGGTTGGAAAGTGGCTCCGAGCGCCAGGGTAGTCTGGGGCTTTAGGACAACTATACTGTCGCCCGGGTGGTATTTACTGAAGGGGCTTCGGCTTCCACGCTGGCTTGGCATGCCCCGTTTTCTTGCGCGAGCTAGGAGCGGGTGGCCTTGATGGCTGCTTGCCTAAAGTGGCCTGGGCGGGTTCACTATAATATTGGCATTTTGTCGCTGAGAGCGCCTCTAAGCAAGACTAAACAGATTTTCTATGGGGATGGGCTCCGTTGGTGCCAAATCATGATTCCCAGCCGACTTGCGAAATGGTCGACCATGTAATTTTCTCTAAGTCGTAGGCGCAATGAGTTAAACAAGCGTCCATTTTGGCATGAGCATCCACTTCCCCGCTGCCGGACGCCAGCTGAGCCATGAGACTAGGCGTAGTCGCCGTGAGGAGAGATAATGAAGTCGCTCCTATTTGTTAAAATATAGGCCCACCTTAATTAATTAGATGTCTCCATAGTCTGGGTGACTTGCTGGGTCCAAAGGCCACAAAATTTCTGGGGTCCGGTAGAAAGGTCCGTGGCTCCAGTCGAAAATTGACAGAGCCAATGTGCCTCACGTTTGTTCATTACGCATGCTCGTAGCGTCCTCCTGAAGCGTGTACGCGCGGTAAATAAAGGCAAGTGGACAGCGTGAATTCCAACTGACCTTATTATCGTATCTCCTCATTGTCCCCCTCCCAACGTGTTGAGGGAGTTGAGTAGTTCAGGGGAGAACCCGCTGGAAACTGCCGCGTCTTAATTTTCGCTTGATTTGTTGGCGGTCACCACATCAGCTACTGGAAGAGCTTGGGGGTTGCAGCCCGCCCCTCCGAAAATATTTCTGCTTACAGCACTGAAGACATTGGTCCTATAATACTGTTTGGTTACAAACTACTATTTCTGATAATGATATTTGATATGTCACGTCCCAAGACCATGGTGTTATTACGAGGGTCATCGTGGTGGAAAGCTCCGGAAATTTTTTACCATAGATAATTTTTAACATTTCTAAAGACATCAATTAGTTCTATAGGACATTGCCGCTGCCAGAGATAAGCCAGCATCTTAGATAAAACTTTTCGATTTATATGACGTGATTCTGTGCAGCGATGTGGTCAGATGAGGCGTTCGAACCTTCCAACCCGCGGAATTTTCGCAGTTTGTATGTGTATGTTGTATTTTGGTAGACATACCCACAGGTTATACTTATTACTAACAACATCCCCTATACTTTCTTTGGCATTCTCAGGTCTCACTTATAATGTATTTAACGTGCAAATAAGCCCTTGAATTTTCACTTCTTCATTCGTATGTACTACACCCACACATATGACGCTTATTTTGTATGCTCCTATGTTAGAACCCTCCGATAGCTCGACTTTCTCATAGAATTCTTTGCATCTGGGCAAGTTGGTCTTAAACTAAAAGCAGATCACATGAGACAGGACAGGAGAGACAAGAATACAGGACGAGCGCTCAGTACAAACTGGTTTATTAACCGGTAGTATGTACAGCTCAGTGTACAGCACTTTTGCGTGACAGCCTGTTTTAATACAAAGGTTTGTACAGCTCACCCACGCACACAGCTTTATTTACAATCTCACTCAGCCTCGTACACGAAATTCGCAAGCAGCTCAGACGACGTAAACAGGTGCGTTGAATAGCGTCTATTTGCTTCACGTGGTTCCTTATTCAGTTGAATTCCTCATCTTCACCTTGTGTTCATCCTACGCAACAGCATGGCGAGAACCTTGAGGCACAAAACGCTGTTCCGCCTTTGGGCTGGGCGCAAGCGGTACATCTAAGAGCTTCAGAAAATTACCGATGATGCGCGTTAAAAAAATGATCAACTTTTGCGTCATCGTCCTGGAGCTTTTAAAGACACATTTTCAGCCAAGGTTTCTCGTGTGCAGCTGCAATTTCTTGGCGCATATTATACACACGATAAACGGCATCCACGAAAGAAGGCGGAGTGCTAGGTCGGTCACAGCTTCATGACCTTGGCACAGTGTTGGTACTGAAATAAACCGAAAAGGAAAGAAAACACAAGTGCTTAAGTTGGAACGAAACCCTGGAATAATACTGTAAAAAGAGCCGGCCACAGCCTGTTCGTCCCTGTTAACATGACGCTTTTGATGCATTCTAAGGCCAATGGCTTGATCCTATACTGAACTGGCTAGGCAATACTTGTGTGTGTGTGCATTTACAGCATGCATTTTGGAAAAGGTCGTTTGCGCCCTCCTCCCACGACCCGTGTGCACTGCACTTCATTTGCGCTGCTCGTTCTCCAAGATATTTCTAAATATTTTTCAGAAACTGTGAACAAGTGTGAATTTGTGGGCAGCAACTCTGTACAGCAATGACAGTGTCTATGGCCAATAAGAAAAGACCGAGGGGCATGTGATCCGTTTTTAGGAAATGGACTGAGCGTCACATTCGACAATGCTAAGTTGTACAATAGCGAATGAGTCGCCCTCAGAACGATAAGGCACAGGCGCGGCCGGGCAAACTAAACACCGTGCACATTTATTCAACCTAATTTTACAAACAACGATATAACCAGTCGAATCAAACACGTCACTAGCGACACGCTAAAACAATATTACACAATATTCCGGTACACTCAATCAACATAACAAAGGGAAGACAACGCGAATGTGCATCACCGATGTTCAACTCACCACGAGGGGCCCACGGGAAACGACCTTGGCCCACGGACCCGCCGATTGCCGCCAGGGCTACAAGATGGTGCAAATCTCAAACAGCCAAATTGGACTCCGCAGTAACCAAAACATAGGCAAACGCGCAAGCTTGAAGCAGCCCAAATATTTAGTTTCCTGAGGAATCTTTCTTTAGCGCTTATGGAATCGCTTTCTCGGAAATTTTGTGCCTCTTAGTTTTGTAGTAAGCAAAGTAGGGTGTTCAGTAACTGACAGTCCAAATAGCGCTTTTTACGGCGAAAGTCGTTATGAGATGACAGCACGGGTCGCGTGCGGCACCCTAGTTGTCCGCCGCCGCCTCCGATGTCCGTAACCACTATCACACGAAATAAGAAGGCAGAAACTCGGTAAATAAAAAAAACACCTAAATACACAATGAGATTCGAACCAGAGTGCCCTGCATGCCAGCCCAGTATTCTACCACCAAGCCCCGCTGGTGCTTGGAACTCGTTCGCAAACTGGGCTTAGACAGGCTTGTTGTCTGGAAAAGAATCGCGGAAATATTGTTACGGGGTGAAAAGGCATCGTAGAGCATATTTACAAGGCATGTCTAAACACCTAACGACGGACGTACAAGTCAGGGCCAAGTCCACGCGAATATCAGCAAGCGTTGTCTTCCTCTTTTTTTTCGTCCTCTTCATCTCCGACAGCACTTCATAGCATCACCCCCGGTGGCAAAGGCACCGACCCGGTGCTCGACTGGTCCGAGTGGAATGGCTTTAGTAGTGTGACGTGAACAATGTCCGATGATCGCGCTGTGCTGGTCTCCAGAGGTTCGACTTCGTACGTGATGTCGGTGACTTGGCGCAAAGCTCAGTATGGACAGGAGTATGGAGAAGTCAACTTCTTGCAAGGACCAACTTGCCGTGACGGTGTCCAAAGAAGGACCATGTCCAGATGGCGAACGCCGTAGATTCGCTGTTGCTTTTCTTGCGAAGGGTTAAGCTGAAAGGGGGCAACTTTGCGTGCCTTCTCAGCTCTAGTGATGGCATCGCGAGCGTATTCTGATGTATCAAGAACGGGCAAAAGGAGCGTGCGAAAAGGCAGCGTGGGTTCTCGTCCGAACAAGGGAAAAAATAAACAGAAACCTGTAGAGTCATGGCGAGGCGTAGTGTAAGCAAATGTTATGAACGCCAAAGCTTCGTCCCAGTCATGATAATCTGGCGAAACATACATGGCGAGTATGTTCGTAAGCGTTCTGTTGAACCGCTTCGTTAGGCCGTTGGTCTGCGGGTGATACGAAGTGGTGAACTTGTGTTTTGTAGCAAAAGCGTGCTAAATGTCTTGAACTACCTTTGATAGAAAGTATCTACCCCGGTCTTTAACGAGCTGTCGAGGAGCGCCATGGCGAAGTATGATGTCCTCGAGATGAAAGTCAGTGACGTCGGTTGCACAACTGGTAACGATAGCCCGTGTGATTGAATACCGAGTCGTGTAGTCGGTGGCAACAGTTATCCACTTGCTTCCTCAGATGGATAGAGGAAAAGGGCTGAGGAGGTCAAGACGAACTCTGCAAAATGGTTGTGATGGTATTTTTATGGGTTGAAGGCGTCCTGCTGGTAGGGTGGCTGGTGTTTTGCGTTGCTAACACTATTAGGGAGTTTTAGAATACTGTTTGCAAGCGCTGCGGGCGTAGCGGGTGCCATATGAGTTTTAGAATAGCGTTTGCCCTGCTGCAAACTGCAACGCACGATCGCAGCGACATCGTAGCCTCGAAACCAGCGTTTGCGGGCCACATGCGGGCCGCGATCTTCGCACGCAATTTCGGATTTTCTGCATGCAGGCCGTGAAAGCGAACGCCGACCGGCGTTACGATGCATGCGTAGTGGCAGCAACCGCACCGCAAGGGCTCGTGGTGTGCTATTCTAAAGCTCCCTATTTGCACGGAGCTATGTAACGACGAGCAGAGCGGTAAATACCAGGCAAGAAAAATCGGCGTCGAATATGACTGTAAGTACTTGAGACGCCCAGGTGACCAGCAGTAAGAATGTCATGCAACTGCGTGATAGCAGTCTGACGCATATGTGCAGGTATGACCAGCAGCAAGTCAGGACCATCAGGATGCATGTTTTAACGGTATAAAACACCATCATGGAGCAGAAACATACGAAGCGATGAAGGTGTAGTGGAGTCACTCAATCGGTTGATGATCTCTCTTAAGTAAAGATCACGTCGTTGCTCATCTACGATGTTTGCTAACGCAGAAAGCGCGAGGACGCACATGGACTCGCCGCTCTCAGGAAGATCTGGTGGATCTACTGGGTGACGGAACAAGCAATCAGCGTCCTCTTGTTGGCAGCCCGTTTTATAGACGACGGTGAATGAGTACTCTTGTAGCCGCAAGGCCCACCATCCTAGCCGTCCGGAAGGGTCTTTCAACAATGACAGCCACTATAAGGCGTGGTGGTCCGTGATAACGGTGAATGATGGTCTATACAAATATAGGAAAATTTGCCCACGGCCCAAACAAGCGCAAGACACTCGCGTTCAGTGATGGAATAATTGCGCTTCGCTGGTACCAAAAGACCGCTAGAGTATGCAATGACGCGCTCACTACTATGCTGTTGCTGTGCCAAAACAGTGCCAATGCCAAGGCTGCTGGCACCGGTTCGCACTTCTGTTGGAGCGGGTATATCAAAGTGGCCAAGAGTCAGTGGCGACATGACGCGCATGGTCAGTTTAGCAAATGCACTGGCTTGTTCAGGACCCCAGACAAGAACCACATTTTTCTTCAGTCGGTCCGTTAGAGGGCGTGCAATGTCGGTGAAATTGCGCACAAATCTTCAAAAGAGCAGAGACGTACAAAGCTTCGAACGTCATTCACACAGGTCGGCACAAGAAGATCCTTGACTGCGCGCATTGTCGGGATCCAGACAAACACCTGAAGAATCGACAAGATCTCCTAGGACACTAAGCTGCCTACGTCCAAAGCGACACTTCATCGAGTTGAGCTGAAGGCCTGCCTTTCAGAAAACAGAAAGAATTGTCGAGAGGCGCTCGAAGTGTGTCGCAAAAGTTGGCGAAATGAAAATGACGTCATCAAGGTAGCTTAAGCTTATTGACCACTTGAAACCGTGTAGTAGAGAGTCCATCATTCTTTAGAACGTAGCTGGGGCGTTGTATAACGTGAAGGACATCATTTTAAAGTGGTAAAAGCCAAAGCCGTGAGATGTAATAAATGCAGTCTTTTCACTGTCCATGTCATCAATCGCAATCTGCCAGTACCTCGAACGAACATCTATCGAAGAGAACTATTTCGCACCACTTAGACAGTCGAGGGCGTCATCTATAAGTGGTACGGGGTACACGTATTTTTTGTTACTTTGTTGAGGTTTCAGTAATCGACATAAAAGTGCCAGATGTTGTCCTTCTTTCTAACAAGCACGACAGGGGAAGCCGAAGGGCTTGAAGAAAGTTCTATGATGTCCCTGGCAAGCATTCTGTCGACTTCTTCTTGTATGATTTGACGCTCAGTCGAAGAAACACGATAGGGTCGCCGGTGTGTCGGGGTGATATCATCTGTCTTGATCCGATGCTTCACAATAGTTGTCTGGTCCAGTGGTCAGTCATTAAGATAAAATATGTCTTGGTATGACACGAGAAGAGTACGAAAAGGGTGCACATGTTCAGCTGGAAAGTCTGATGCGATTATTTTTGTCATCCTTTCGAAAGTAATTTGACCCGAATCGGGGCTCGTGGGTGATGGTTTATCCACAGGTGAGGCGGAAATGTAGTCGCAGGCCGGGGCAAGGGGCGCAAGGGGGAAACTCTGGGGCAGAACTTGTGAGCATAGCCCGGAATTTACGAGAGGCATTGTCCTTTATACCGATAACCGTGTGCAAGAACGTGACATTTTGCGACAAGAGGATGGCAGGTTGGGTGACACAACCATCAGGCACGAGTCACCCCGCAATATACATAACGGCTAGAGAGGGGACGTGAACGTAATCGGCGAAACGTAGCGTGCTCGGTTCAGAATCACTAGGCTCAACGGCACATAGTAGGGCAAGTTGGACGGAACCCGTAGCACAGTCAATGAGAGCTGAATGGGAGGATAGATGATCGAGTTCATGCGGGCATCGCTCCAATACATAAAACAAAACCGAGGTATGGCGTCCAGCAACAGTGACCCAAGCAACACTCCAATACATAAAACAAAACCGAGGTATGGCGTCCAGCAACAGTGACTCGAGCAGTACACATCCCACTGACAACTAGAGTCGTACCATCGGCTACGTGGAGTACAGCAATCAGAGATGGAGTGAGAACCTTCCGTAGTCGTGCACGGAGGTTCAAGTTCATAACTGACACGTGAGCGCTGGTATCGACTAGTGCTATGACTGGTGCGCCGTCGACATCTACTTCGATGAGGTAGCTGTGTCCAGGTAGTTTAAGAAGAGGAATTTCTGGTTGGGTCGTCACGGCAGGCTCACCTCTAAGGGCGTGGTCTCACGTTTTCATAGCGCCGAAACTGCGCCGAAACCGATTCTGCGGCGGTGAGATCCGCTGAAAGAGCCCTCTCCGTGCCAATCACTCTTGGACCGATTTTCGCGGCGTCTGCCGCTAAAACCAGTCGCTGCAGACCAATAGGAGCGCTATTGAAGGAATTTAAAAAATGGTGGTCAAGGCCTACTCACTTGTCATGTCGAGGTGTCAGTTAGTAAATGCTTGAACCAACGGGAGTTTAACCCACTCTGTGCCTATTTTATGTCCCTATTTCGTGAAAGAAGTGACCGAGCATGTCGTTGGCGTGACCAAACTTGTCACTGTCTTGCAACGCAAGAAAAACCCACCAACGCGGTTGAAGTCGGCAGTTTTTTTTCTGCTCTTCATGCATTACAAGACAGTGACTTGTCAGCAAAGTAAGCAGTGCTGCTACTTCTAGCTTCTTGCGTACGAAAGTTATCGAAGACTAAACCACCAGATAGCTTAGCAGCATTTGCCAGCCGTGACAACAACTGGGTGACAGCGAATGCATCCCACGTTCGCCCCGTGGTAGATGACATATTCGGCGGCGCGGGGCGCGTCCAGTGCGAACGATGCTGCGTTTCGGCGGCAGGAGAATCTCGGTCACTGTAGAAAGCGGATGCTTCAGTGTGAACTTGGGGTATGAGCTGCGCCCGTTAGTTTTCCCGAGGAGCGGCGAAAGGAGCTGGGGGAAGGAGAACGAAGACGCTGAGGGTGAAGGCGACTTGACGGCGAAAGAGAGCGGTGCAGTCGTGGAGGCGTCGATGGCGTAGCAGCATCGTCGTCATGGGTGGGCAGTCGGGAGAACGCCGATTGTCGGAATAGTTGGACCAGGGTTGCGACTTCCAGGGACTATGGCAATGGCGGAAATGTGCCGACGTACCTACAACAGAAGCAAACGGGTCTATCCTCGGGAGTTCGCTATTCCGCCGGGTTCCAGTATTGAGGACGAGCGTATGAGTTTCGGGGCAGATCAGGAGGACAGGCTGGGCGGTAGTCTGCTCTATTGACGGGGCAGAGCGTCTGGAGTTCGACGTTAGGGTGCCCCTGGTGTACCACGGTCTGTATTAAAGAAATCGAGTGGGAATCGTCGTGGCCACGGCTTTGCAGGGGGCTGGAGCTGCAGCTTCGATTTCGCGGCGGCGAAGCGTACAAGGTT
Source organism: Rhipicephalus annulatus (assembly GCA_013436015.1). Classification (NCBI taxonomy): domain Eukaryota; kingdom Metazoa; phylum Arthropoda; class Arachnida; order Ixodida; family Ixodidae; genus Rhipicephalus; species Rhipicephalus annulatus. The sequence continues at coordinate 114,978 of WOVY01001432.1, forward strand.
CTCGCCTGCAGCTGGAGCAGGTTGCGGATGGATATCTTTGGAAGTAGACGTCGCCGCTGTGTTGGGAAGGCGTAAAAAATTAGCAGCAATGCGACGACTTTTCGCTTTTTCATAGCGCTGACATTCGCTGATAACGTCATCGACTGTCGACGAGTTGTGGAACACAAGGAGAGTGAAGGCATCATCCGCAATTTCTTTAAGGATGTGCGTGACCTTTTCTGATTCCGGCATCTTCTCATCAACCGTGCAGTAGAGGGCGAGCACATCCTGAATGTGTGTCATGTATGACTCGCCGCAGGACTACAGTCGGCACGCGAGTTCTTTCTGCGCTGAACAACGACGCCCAATGGATTTGCCGAAAAAGGCAGATGAGTTTGCGTTTGCAAATGTCCCAACTGGTGATTTCTTCCCCGTTTTCGGGAAAACCAAACTTTGGCCGTGCCCTTAAGGTAAAATAGAACATTGGGCAACATGAGGGTCGGGCCTCAGTTGTCACTCACCCGTTTGTATAGCTGAAGCCAACCCTCGACATCTTTGTTGTCAGTGCTGGAAAAGGTGTCCGGGTAGCGTGGTTGTGTCAGAACGACGGTGCGGTTAGCGGCGGTTTGTTTCGACGTGGTAGGCCTGGCTGGCGGAGGCACGGTTGGGGACGTTTCCGAGGCATCCTCATATTCCTTGTGAGGATTCGGCGACGTAGACAATGCAATGATATGGCGAAAACGGATTTAATAAACAGAGGCTACGGGATCAACGCAGTCGTAGTACACGCGCGCCTAAGAACAACACAACCAAACCGCACCCCCACTACCTCAACATGGAGCACAAGGCTGCCAAATTACATGAGGTCTCACATTGGTCGACGGGTTTTTGGGATCACACTCCACCCCGTTTTTTTTACATGCCTCTTAGTCTAGCAGCAACCAAAACACCAAGATCTTCCTAAAATCTTGGAACAATGTGGTCCTTCTTAAAACTCTTCATCTTTGTCTGTGGCTTTGTCTTTCTGCGTGCCTTAACGTTGTCCCGAAGTTTCTGCTGGCGCTCTATCTGACCTTGTTCCACTTGCTCAGTGCATGAATCCCACACTTTGCGCTGTTCTGCTGCCCCTTCTCGCACCATTTCGGCGATGTCTTCATCAGAAATATGGGCACCTCTGACCTTGATCTCTCCTTTCTTGTGCAGAGCCCAGTGACATTTATGCTTCTTCTGAGCCTGTTCCGCACAGCTGTCATGGTAGAAGGCAGCTGCCTCCTGTGATGTCTTTTCTGCTTTCATGTAGCGCATAGCAGGTAGGCTTCCTTGACTAGGCTTGTGTCGCTTATTCGGGGTTGGCTTAGCAGCTGGCTTAGTGGCTTGTTTCTTGGCCTTGCGCTCGCCACCTGCTTGTCCCTTATCTCCGAGGGCCTCAATCTTACAGCTGTAATGCCATTGGGGCTCATCCAAAAGCCAACAGGTTTTAGTGCGGCTGAGTGCATGCTTCCATTGCCTTCCTTTTGTTTCTTTGTTTTCATGTCATTGGCTTGCAGCGGTTGGCTAACTCTCTGGCAATGTTTTGGGTCCAGTCGTGCCGTATTGGCGCTTGATTCTTTAGCATGAAGCTCTTGAAATTGGCTTTGAATGAAATCATCATCCTCCTTGCTGGATCTGTGAAGGCGACCTATATAGATACATCTGGTGAAAATGCACATGAGTGGTCAGTACCTCTGTAAAGCCCCAAATCATTGTCATCAGTAGCAGAAATGTCTACGCGCCTGTGCAATACGCGTTAAACTGCAGTGTCTTCTTGTTGTAACTGGGGGCTTATGCGGGCATCACGTAGCTGCGGCCATGGCAATTTCAACGTGGTATCATTCGAGTAAAGTTGCGCCGCGTTTGGTTCATAGGACATCACATCAGGTAACCCTTCATTTTGTTCGAAAAATAACCATGTGGGCTGGGGTTTGTGCGGCTACGGCGAACAGGCTGTAGAAGACGCCGTCTGTGTAAAAAAAAGGCGTGGAGCTATTGGACAGTGCAACAGAATTAGGCATTCTTGGCAGCGGCTTCCCCATGCATCGCATAACAACACCTGTGCTGGGATGGCAATTTTTGTTGGATGAGGTGGTCGGACAAGGAGCTCAGCGCAGGTGGCCTCAAACCAGTCCTCTTCGAGGATTGAAGGCAAGGGGTTTCTAGCCAGAACGAGAACTTCAAGTACTGCTGAAATAGGCCCCACAGCGATACGAGTACATAATGTACCAGCTGGCATGACGGTACCGCCACCTACAACAAATATGGGAGGTTTGGTGCATGGTAGCAGGTTGGCAGATCAAATGACATCTAGCGATATTATGATGTGCTTTGAACTACTGTCTGGAAATGCGTCTACAGTTCCGATAAGTGGAGTGTCTGCTTGAATCACAGCGCACTGCATAAGAGATCTTTCGAGTGGTCCTGGAGGTTGAAGGCACGCCAGGCAGGGGAAAACTTGTTTGCTGGCTGGGTAGCAGGACACTGGTTTCAGAACGGGGGCACTACGATGAAATATGGCCTGGTTGGCGACAGTTGTAACATATTACCTTGCTTATATTTTCCCCGAGGCGATAAGAAGTGCGCCATTTTGGGAACTACTTTCAAGATAACGAATGTCTTGTTGATCTATGGATAACGATGAAATTCGATGTGGTGCTGACGAAGCAGGCGGAATGACTTGTGATGAAGCTATGTCATTCCTAAAACCAATATGCCGCACAGGCAAGGGAGCTCTAGGCATTCATAACGTTGACGATCTGGCTGCAATGGGCGGCTGACTGGGGAAGACAGAAGCATGCGCCAAAGTTCGGTCGAGTTAGGTGACGATGGCAAGAAGTGCACTCACGATTGGTGGCCGATGTGCAGCGATAGTTGGTGCTAAGTATGCGTGACGCACACCCTGCAGTGCTTATTCAATGCTCTGAGGATCTGTCAGTTGGACCGAACATCTTGAAATTACGCACAGTTTCGCCAAAAAGTAGTCAACGAGGCTCTCACTGGGTGACTGGACGCTTCTGGTGACTATGTGCTGCCACTGCAAAAGCGTAAGTTTGTCTTCAAACTGGTTATCAAACGCAGCTTTGAAATTCTCCCACGTATTCAGCTGCTTTCCTGCCACGCTTTTTCAATCTGCAGCAGTGCCACGGAGCTTACCAAGTGCTACGGCTAGAACAGTAGACGTTGTCCATGACGCCAAGCCTTGAGTACACTCGAGTTCTTCAACCCACTGGTGAGCTGATATGCTACCGTCACCACTAAAGGTTGGCAGTAAGGCCGAAAGTTCGCGCAATGTAGTGACTTGAACTGGAAATGTCGGTCATTGTAACAACGTCAAAACTGCTGTAGTAGGTCACTCAGCACTTTCGTACTCAAAACCGACTGCTCAGCTGTCGAGTGGGCTTACCAGATGGTTGACCATTCCGGGCGATGTCATGAAGCAAGCGCTCAATCATGTCTTCCTCCGAGCCAGTCGTCTCGAGGTTAAGGCACAAAAGTTCATGGCGTATAAAGTCCGCTGTGAACTCATGGAGGTCTTTCACAGTGGCCTTTTTTATTTTATCAGCGGCATTGCGGTCCATGAACGGGCGGGCAAGATCAATGAAGGTTTAGTGTAGGCAAAGGCTGTGAGGTGGACAGCTAGCACAAAACACCAACTCACACGGAATGGACGAGTGGCTCCGGTTTCCTCGGCATGGTTTGTCGACAACTGCGCCAAATGTGAGGACTCTGCGACGTAGACAATACGATTATATGGCGAAAATGGCTTTAGTAAACAGAGGCTACGGTATTAATGCAGTCATAGTGCACGCGCGCCTAGAAACAACACTACGTAACTGTGTCCTGACTAGCTCAACATGGAGCACAAGGCTGCCAGATTACGTGAGGTCTAGCATCCTCTTGACCAGATATAGCAGAGGCAGCCAAGGAACGTCCGCTAAAGAGAATTGTTGTAACGGCGATAGACGTCGGACTCCAGAGTTTTGCGAACACGCAGCGCCACCTGTCGACGCAGATTCGAGTAGTGCAAAGCCCCACTCGCGTGCACAGTTTGCTGCGCAAGCAGGTGCAACTACAGCGTACGAAACAAGGATTCAGCTAAATATTACGTGTATTTGCGCATTGAACACTTAGAAACAGAACTACGAATTGCCCTCCATTGGTCGGACGCGTCACTGAACCACCGTAAAGTGCTTGCGGATTCCCTTGCCAGAACGATGGCGAGAACAAGAGCAGACGCAACAGTTCTGCACTGTACGAAAAAAGACCTCAGTGGACGCTACTGTTTCGTTGCAAATTGCTACAGACGTAAAGGACTTCAGTTTTACTTATTTCGGCAGATTTTGTGTCGCAGAACGGTGACAGCGCTGAGCATGGGCCTTTGCGAACATGTTGGGTAAGCGAATCACTCGCGTTTTCTACAGCCGTTCGCATGAGAAAGTGCGATAATGAAAGTGATGTGATAATGCGCCCGATAGTTACCATGGAGAACCGTGATAACTTTGATTATAAAGTTTGACAGAGCCTCTGACCGCGGTGCGCGCTATGCAATAGTAAACAGGTGACGCGTGCAATAAACATCGCACACGCCGTGAGCATTGATAATTTGAAGTGATCGCCACTATGCAGTCTTACGCATGTAGGGCTTTGAAGGCTCTAAGTTCCTGCTTCAAACAGGAAATGTGAACACGAAAGTCACACAGGTAAATCGCAAAATGATCACGACCACAATCAGTTTTTTTTTTTTCGCCGTTTGTCTTCGTGATTTCCGGAGCTATCTCACAGTCCTCGGTTTCGCCTTTCTTTATTCACTGAAAAAAGTGGACAAGCATGTATCCCCATTTGCAGTATATGGAAACGGAAAACAACCGTCAACTTAACATTCTAGCAACAGGTCAACGCACAAGAAGCGAGAAATCGATAGAGAATGCGGCTGCAAAGACGAAAATCGTCAAGGCCATTCGTGCCGGATAAAGCGAGCTTCGTGCAGCTTATCATAAGATAGATTGCTCGTCTATGTACCTACTTGGTCACTTTAACATTGTGTATGTCCAAGTTTAACGCATTTAGGCATTGAAGAACGCACGTCGGAGTGCTTGCCTCGAACTCAATGTCATGCGATGCTCACTTGCACTTGAATTGCAACACACTGAAATAACTGAAACACCTTTTGCGTTGTACTCGCAGTTCGCTTTGATGAGCTACCTACTTTTCCGAAGCGAGGTTGGATTGACGGAAGAAGCTTGCCAGGTCCTTGATTTTCAAGAAACAGTGCCTCAAGACCAACGAAACAAGAGGGCCTATGCACGTTCGCTTGTGCACGGCTCTCTTTGCACTACCCATTTATGGCCGGTGCATTAATCGGGGCGCTGGTGGCAGCGTTTTTTGCAGCGCCACCTGGGCAGAGTCTGACGTCTATAGGGAGAACACGCACTCTCCACCAAAATGTTACGGGGAGAAAAGGCGTCGTAGTGTATATTTGAAAGGCCTGTCTAAACACTTGTGGTGAGTGTCGGAACACGTGCTTCCGCACCCCTATGTAACATAAACTTTGTGCCCTCAACTTTACTCTGTGTGTCATCTCTTACACTGTGCTTTCGTATATACGTAAAACATCCTCCCTTGTACGCTTTCCTCCTCCTCTCTTTTTTTCCCGTTCTTCCCGTTCTGAGGCCCTGCCGCGGTGGTCTAGTGGCTAAGGTACTCGGCTGCTGACCCACAGGTCGCGGGTTCGAATCCCGGCTGCGACGGCTGCATTTTCGATGGAAGTGGAAATGTTGTAGGCCCGTGTGCTCAGATTTGGGTGCACGTTAAAGAACCCCAGGTGGCCGAAATTTCCGGAGCCCTCCACTACGGCGTCTCTCATAATCATATGGTGGTTTTGGGACGTTAAACCCCACGGTATAAATTCCAAACTTCCGAAAAACACCCTTTCTGTTTCTGTTAATATCCTGTATCACCTTTTCAGACAATCATTAGCAACAGGCCAGCTTCCCATTGACTGGAAGATTGGTAAAATAGTCCCTGTGTTTAAAGCCGGCGATAAACATTCACCCGAAAGTTATCGCCCCATCTCTCTCACGTGCATCTGCTGCAAACTCCTGGAACATATAATCGCTTCTCATGTTTTCAGGCACTCAGAAGCTAACCATTAGTTTTTTATCAACCAACATGGATTTAGAAAAGGTTTTTCGTGCGAAACACAGCTGCTGGAATTCACGTCAGAACTACATTGCAACATGAACAATAACCTTCAGACTGACTGCATTTTTCTCGATTTTTCAAAAGCATTTGATCGCGTACCCCACTGTCGTCTGATTTCTAAATTATCTTCACTCCGATTAGATTCGCTCACTTTATCTTGGCTTTGAAACTTTCTTTCACTCCGCCAGCAGTTCACGGTAATAAACAATATCCAATCCCCTCTTTCCCACGTAACCTCAGGTGTACCGCAGGGGTGCGTCCTCGGCCCCCTGCTGTTCTTAATTTATATTAACGATTTGTCAATCAGCACCTCATCTCGCATGCGAATTTTCGCCGATGATTGCATTATATATCGCTCAATAACCTGTACCGATGATCACATAACACTGCAAAATGACAAGATTAATGATTGCTGCAAAAAATGGCTTATGTCACTAAACAAGCAGAAGTGCAAAATTATGTGTTTTACACGCAAGCAACATATTTCTAGCCATTCGTACATAATTGATGACTACCCTCTGTCGTACGCATCATCCTACAAGTACCTCGGTATTCATTTCACACCAAATCTTTCTTGGTCACACCATATCACCACCATTTGTGCGAAAGCTTCAAAATCATTGGGTTACTTACGCCGCAACTAGCATAGCTGCCCATCCCATGTTCGGCAGCTAGCTTATCAGACCTTCGTTCGACCACAACTTGAATTCGACGCATCGATCTGGTCCCCATACCAAAATTACTTAATCAACATGCTTGAAGCTATTCAAAATAGGGCAGCCCGATTCATCTCACGAAATTACGACTACAATAGCAGCATAACGGAAATTAAACTTTGCCTTTCTCTTCAACTGTTGAGTACTCGGCGGGATATTTCTCTCCTATGCCTCTTCCATAAGTATGTTTACAGTAACAAACCATTCCCATTCCAACTCGATAAACCTTGCGTTACATCTCGTAGGCTGCATAATAACTTAACTTTCACGCGATTATATGGGTCAACGGACGCCTTTAACTAATCGGCTCTTCCTCGCGTCATCCGCTTGTGGAATGATCTCTCGAATGACATTGTATATCAATCAGACCCCGAAAAATTCAGACAACTTCTTCACTCTTTCTTTCAGTCATAGACACTTCGATTGGTTCCTTTTTACAAGTATTTGTTGCACCTCCTGTATCGTTCCAGTGTAATTATATTCATTCGTTTTTGTTTTTTTTTTCACACTTTGTGACCGCCTGCATTTTTCTACTTTATAATGTTCTTATACACACGAGAAAAACTCTCTTATCGCCCTTTATTATCCTGTATTTCTTAAACAAGAACAAATTGCTTTCTGCGCGCTGCTCTAAAATATTATTGGCTACGTGTGTGCTAGGTGTTTTTTAGTAAGTGTATTGCGGATATTTGTTCTCCTCCCACCAGCAATGTTCCGATGTGTAACTTCAAATGACTTTTTGTACATTTTCTCTTTAGTCACATATAACGTGTTATTTTTTGTTGAGTTCTTTCGAAGTTTGATGTTTCCTTACGGTTTTGTCGCGACACTCACCCTTTGTAACCCCCCTTACACAATGCCCTGCAACAAGGGCCTGTAAGGTATTTTTAAATAAGTAAATAAATAAATAAAATCAATCAATCAATCAGTCCTTCCCGTTCTCATGGCGGCGGGCCCGCACTCGCGTGCCGCAACAGCTCAGCAGACGGAGAATAAAAAACCATACCACACGGACGTCTTGTCTCGCGGTCTGTCAATCCGCCGCATGTCCCTACAATTGGTGACCTGGGCTTTTTAAACGCACCTAAGTAACGTACAGCCGCGCCACTCACGACTGACAAAGATCGGACACCAACGCACTGATCTTTCAAAATGGAGCACCAAGTGCATAGACGTCAGACTCTGCCCAGGTGGCGCTGCGAAAAACGCCACCATCAGCGCCCCCATCGCCGCGCCGGCCATAATTGGGTAATGCACAGAGAGCCGTCCACAAGTGAACGCACACAGGCCTTCCTTTTTCGTTGGTCTTGAGGCGCGGTTGCCTAAAAATCTAGGACCTGGCAAGCTTCTTCCTTCAATCCAAGTTCGCTTCATAGAAGTAAGAAGCTCATCAAAACGAAATGCGGGCAGAATGCAAAATACGTTTAATTCATTTTGGCGTGCTGCACCTGACAGTTTAAGTGCAAGCAAGCATTACATGACAGCGAGTTCGAGTCAAGCACTAAACTTGGGCATACACATGATGCTTAAGCGGTGAAGTGCATACATGAAAAATCTATTCGATCGGTGGTACGAAGCTCGCTTTATCTGGCACGAACGGCCGTGGTGATTTTCGCTTTGCTGTTGCAATCTCTATCAATTTCTCGCTTGCTGTGCATTTAGGTGTTTTATTACACATGCTTGAATACTCTGTTGGCAGTTGTCTTCCGTTTCTATATACTGCAAATGGGGATACACACGTGTCCACTCTCTCACTTTACAACGAAAGGCAAAACCGATGCCTCCGGATAGCTCCGGCAATCCCGAAGACCAACGGCAAAAAGAAAGGAAGAAAAGAAAGAAAAACTGTTCGTAGTAGCGATCATTTTGCGATTTACCTGTATGACGCACGTGTTCGCATTTCCTAGTTAAAGCCGGCACTTGGAGCCTTAAAAGCCCTAGTGTGCGTAATGCTGTGTTGTGGCGATAACTTCAGATTACCGGTGGTCGCAGCATGTGTGATGTTTATCGCGGCCGGGCGTAACCTGTCTATACACTATTGCACGTCGCGCACCCCGCTAAGAGGATCTGTTAAGCTTCATAATCAAAATTACCGCGATTCTCCTTCAAGGCTACTCAAAACAATAACAGGAGATTTTGATCACACTTACTCAAGCGAACGGATAGGGAGAACGCGAGTATTCGCTTACACAACACGACGTGAACATGTTCACAACGGCCTGCATTTAGCGCTCTCGCCATTCTGCTTTGCGAAAGCTGCGAAATTCAGTAAAACTGAAGTCTTCTACGTTCGAGGCAATTCCCAATGCAACAGTAGCGTCGACAGGCGTCTTTTTTGAAGCGCGCAGGGCTGTTGCGTCTGCTCTGGTTTTCGCCATCGTTCAGTTGAGTGAACCAGCAAGCACTTCACGGTGGTTTCGTAACATGTCCAACTAGCGGAGAGAAATTCGTAGCTCTTTTTCTGAGTGTTCAATGCTCAAATACATCTAATATTTAGGTCCATCGTTGTTTCGTACTTGCAACTGGTTGCGCAGCAAACTATGCAAGGGATTCGAGCTTTGCACTACTCAAAACTGCATCGACAAGTGGCGCTGCGTGTCCGCAAAACTCCAGAGTCGGATGTCTATACACTCACCCCTAACCAAACGACGCCAGAGACCGATCCATCCAGTGAGGCCGTCTCCACCGTCTCTTGCCGTCTTCCATCATACTGGGAACGGGACGCTTCCGTATGGTTTCTGCAAGTGGAATCTCAATTCCAGCTATCAAGATTCACCTCGCCACAGCGGCAATTTCACGACGTGATTGGCGCACTCCCCTCAACAGCTGCAGAAGAGGTAGTCGACATAATTATCTCGTTTTCCAACAATTCCCCCCCGCAAGACCATATGACCAGCTCAAGGTAGCCATCCTAGAAAAGACCGCTGCGTCGGAGAGAACCAGAATACAGCAGCTGTATAGTCTCTGCAGAGGAGCTCGTAACCGACGTCCAAGCCAGCTTTTGCGGCCTATACGACGCAGCTTCTCGGCACAAGTGCGACAACTATGGACACTGCAGTGCTACGCGAACTTTTTCTCCAGCGACTACTGTCCCAGGTCCAAATGGTGCTTGCTACAGCCACAGCCATGGATTTGACATCACTGGCTGCGCTAGCCGAGAAAGTTATGGAAGTGGCGACACCAAGTTTTCCAGTCGCCTCCATCAGTACACCCACGCTATCTACACCACCTACCACTTCTGCCACACCTGCTCAGCCACTTAATCCTGCACTCACTACCGCTGGCCCCTCCGATGTTGACCGCCTTTGTGCTCGGCTGGAAGATCTGATCGCGGCAGCAGCTTACCCAGAGCCATCCGCACATCGTGAGCGCCAACGTCATCGTTCTGTGGCGCCCAATCGTCGTCGACGAGAGCGAAGTGGCTTCCCAGGTCCACGAATGTGATTTTACCATCGCCGTATGGGTGCAAATGCCCACCACTGTCTTTTGCCTTGCACATGGTCGAAAAACTTAACGGCTGACCACTAGCAGCAACGAGCGGTCAGCGCCAAAAAGAATGTCGCCTTTTCCAGATTGTCGACCGTAATACCAGACAGAAATTTCTCATCGACACAGGAGGCCAAGTCGGTGTCCGCCCAGCCACAAAGCAGAACGCACCTCCACTGTACTGTTTCATCTCAAAGCTGTCCACGGGACACACATTCTAGTGTACCAGCAACATTCTGTAACACTGAACTTGGGGCTTCGAAGAATATTCCAGTGGGTGTTTTTGGTCGCTGATGTTGGTGCTGACTTCCTAAACCAACATGGACTCCTCGTCGATGTCAAGAGAAAGCGCTTAATAGACTCCGCAACTAAACTCTTCATTCACGGACTCGCAGTGCCCGCAACTACAGATATAGCACTCTCATGTGTCACAGTTGCCAAAGAGCCATTTCCAGCCTTCCTATAGCAGAGTTTCCTCAGCTATTATCACCATCGAACTGAACTCAACCAGTGCGCCACGACGTTCGGCATCACATTGTCACATCAGGACCACCTGTGTTCTCTCGACCGCGACATCTAGCTACAGACAAACTCAAAGTGGTCTGTTCAGAATTCGAACACATGCTGGAACTTAACATCATCAGGCCCTCCTCTAGTAGCTGGGCATCTTCCCTTCATCTTGTCACCAAGAAGTGTGGGGATTGGAGGCCGTGTGGGGATTACCGGTCTCTGAATACCAAGACCGTTCTGGACCGGTAGCCACTGCCCAACATACAGGACTTCACTTCAGCTCTCCAAGGCACAACCATTTTTTTTTTCAAAAATTGATCTTGCCCGTGCTTATCCCCAAATTCCCGTAGCAGGTAAAGACAATTCGAAAACAGCAATCACAACACCATTCGGGCTATTTGAATTCATCAGAATGCCATTCAGACTTCAAAATGCTGCGCAGACTTCTCAGCGTTTCATCGATTCTGTTGTGCGTGAACTGCCATTCGTATTTGCATACGTTGATGACATCCTATTTGCAAGTTCTTCGCCCGAAGAACACTTGCACCACCTGCGCCAGCTCTTTCAACGCCTCCCCACAAATGCCGTAATAATCAACACTGGAAACAGCCAATTTGAACAAGCCCTCGAATTTCTTGGTCAATACTTGGACTTCAACGCATCCGCCCACTTCCTCACAAAGTGCAAGCCATCATTGAGTTTCCCAAACCATCGTCAACCACAAAGCTCTGCCAGTTTCCTCGGCTCGTAAACTTTTACCGCCGCTTTGTCAGAAATTGCACCACGCTGCTGAAACCCCTAGACCGCATGCTTTGCGGCTAGCACTCAGCGAAAGCACTACAATGGGACTCTGCTGTGGATGACGCATTTAATGTCATCATGTGCGCCTTGGCTGAAGCCACTCTACTCGCCCAGCCACAACCAAATTGGCCGCTGGCACTCATGACTGACGCTTCCAACGCAGCGCTGAGAGCTGTTTTACAGCAGAATGTCAACGGTTCATGGCAACCACTTGCGTTCTTCTCAAAACAGATGACTTCTACTCAAACACGATACAGCGTTTTCGGTCAGGAAATTCTATTCACCTACCTGGCAGTACGTCACTTTCGCACCTACTCGAAGGCAGCATTCACAGTTTTCACAGATCACAAGCCACTCACCTATTCAATAGGCCGTACTGCATCACTGTATACAGCACGGGAAGTGAGACAACTAGCCTTTATCTCAGAATTTACGGTGGATATTAAGCACATCAACGGCGTGGACAACACTCCTGCTGACGGACTTAGTCGCGTGGACGCTGTCACGCGCAGTCGTTCAAAAACATCAGGTTCGATTTACGTGAGCTTGCAAGAGCATAAACAGAGGACACAGACCTATCTCACCGCACGGGATACGTCACTGAAGCTGGATACAGTCTGCATTGAAGACGTTCCAATCATTTGGGATACCTCTACAGGCACACAGAGACCGTATTTGCCTATCGCTTTCCGTAAGAAAATCTTCTGTTGCACAACCTTTCACCCTCTGGAATTCGTGCAGTTCAAAGGCCGCATTTCCGATAGAGGCGGAAATGTTGTAGGCCCGTGTGCTCGGATTTGGGTGCATGTTAAAGAACCCCAGGTGGTCAAAATTTCCGGAGCCCTCCACTACGGCGTCTCTCATAATCAAATGGTGGTTTTGGGACGTTAAACCCCACATATCAATCAAATCAATCAATCAATCAGCTCAAAGGCTGATCAAATCACGCTTCGTCTGGTGCCGCATGAATGCTGACATTCGTGACTGGGTACATGCGTGCGCACCGTGTCAGCGTGGCAAAAGACATCGTTACCCAGCACCCCCCTTTTAGCGTTTTCTGCAGACTGATCAACGTTTTGCAGTGGTCCACGTCGACATCGTTGGCCCCCTTCCCCCTTGTCAATGTTACCGGTATTTATTGACTTCTGTTGACCGCTTCACCCGATGGCCTGAGGCTACGCCTATCCCTGATATCACAGCAGCTACAGTGGTCGATGCTTTCATCTCTATTTGGGTGGCGCGATTCGGCTGCCCCACAACTATCGTCACTGACCGCGGCCGCCAGTTCGAGTCATCGCTTTTCAAGGAACTCCTCAAGCTACTGGGAGTGCCGTGACTGCGAACTTCTTACCATTCACAAACAAACGGGCTCATGAAACGTTTCCATCATCATCTGAAAGCAGTGCTTACAGCACACGGTCCCCCAGCCAAGTGGCTAGAGGCTTTCCCGCTCACGCTGCTGGGAGTCCGATCTGCGGTCAAGGAAGACTTTTCGTGCGCCAGTGCTGAGCTTGTTTATGGAGCCCCTCATCGTTTACCGGCAGATTTTTTCGACGCCACTAAACCAGAGTGTTCGGCCACACCAAGCGAGTACGTTGACAAACTGCGTGATATCTTCCGGAACCTTCGACTGTTCGTTGCATGGCCTCTACACACCTAACGCCAGACATACAAGGCAGATCCAAGTCCACGCGGATATTTTTCTATTTGTTTGTTTGTTTCCTTGGACTCGTGGATATCAGCGAGCGTTGTCTTCCTCATTACTCTTTTAATCTCCGGCAGCGCTTCGTAGCAATATGATCAACAAAGCCTTTTGGAACAACAAAGGGAAGAACCAGGTGGAACACAATGCGATTTGCATAACGAGTGGATCATCTGATGCTCCAACCCATTACAAAAGCTTGTTCTTGATCGCCTAATAACTGCGGCGCATACCCATTTTAGGCATGATTCTTCATCGCCGTTAGCCACTGCATAAAAAATTGCACAAGATTTTTTACACGTCTGTAGCGGATACCACGCTTCTTCGAAGAATTACGAAGGGTGGCATAGTGAATGCTGGCCTACTATGCAAAAACTACGATTAATTATGGCGTAGTGGGTACCCAGAAAGTGTGCTTGTAGGAGTTACCCAAAGAGTGCTTTGAAAAAGGCACTGAAAAGTCGCTCTTATATAACTTTCGCTGCAACAGTGCTGCCCCGCCGCGGTGATCTAGTGGCTAAGGTACTTGGCTGCTGATGTGCAGGTCGCGGATTCGTATCCCGGCTGCGGCGGCTGCATTTACGATGGAGGCGGAAATGTTGTAGGCCCGTGTGCTCAGATTTGGGTGCACGTTAAAGAACCCCAGGTGGTTGAAATTCCCGGAGCCCTCCACTACGGCGTCTCTCATAATCATATGGTGGTTTTGGGACGTTAAACCCCACATATCCATTAAATCAATCACTGCAACAATGCTGCCAGTTCTGTGGAAGCCTGGCGTGTTTTTGTTGTTGTTTTCCTGCCGTATGAATTAGTTGTATTGCTTTGCATATTTTGTCTTTGCCGTCAAGATTGACAGTGGGGTGACCGTAGTATTTGGAAAATGTTTATTGTTCCGTGGTAACACAATAGCTTCCGCGGAGAACGCATTAAAGATGAACTTATTTACAAGTTTGCAAAAAATTCTACACTCAAGACAACCAGAACAGAGGTCTCAAACAAGCGGCCCACGGGCCATATGCGGCCCACGATTTTCTCCCTTGTGGCCTCCTGTTCACACATGGTCGTCTCTTATACTATCTTATATTAAGAATGTGCGTCAGCTACAACGCCATGATTGGTCTCAATATTATTTGTGGTCACCATGTCTTGGAACATAACCGGGAAGCAAAAACATTATTTCAGAATCGGTGTCCAGATTTTACTCATCTTGAAGATCGGTGTTTACATGGTGGATGGAAGCCTGGCCTCAAATAATATTGAGAAATGACCTGTATATGAGATATCTCCTTTGCAATGGTAACGCTTGTTACACGCTGACTACTCCCCACTCTTATCTGCGAGTCTAAATTCTGGGTTTGCCTGAGATGAGATTAAGACCCCTGATTTAAATTATACAGGGTGTTTCAAGAAATGTGTCCAATATTATTTAAAACTCACAGAAATGAGGCACCTGCGGTGTTCCTTTTACTTTTACAGGAGGCATCTTGAGACGTGTACAGACTTTAATTACAGCAGTAATTACAGAAAATAAGGCATATAACTTTTTAACCAGTGTAAACAGCCTATCGAGTCAGATGGGCGAATTAAAGTACTTCGTATGAATAGTCTACAGCCGCTTTCAAATTTTGGAAAGGTGGTCACTGGTAATCACTGCGGAGTGGTGAGTTCTTGTGGCAAAACCGAAACTGACGCCCCATACAGCGCATTTACCATTCACTTCAACAACGCCCTCATTGAAGACACTGTTTCCCTCGCCGTTATCCACCGTTAATTTAGTCACTTCGCTTCGTGGCCGCTTATTTGCGCTCGCTTATTCTTCTCCCCCCATGCGAGGAAAACGGTGCCGTCATTGAGCGCGTTCAATAATAAAGTTCCAAAGTCTGCGGCGTTTCCTCGTCAATGGCATGCAATGCTGCACCAATGGGCAACAGGCGGTGACACCTCCGAAAGTCAGAAGAGGCCTCGCCCACTGAATAATCAAACGCGGCAGCCAATCGCCTCCATGAACTGAGGAAATACTCTCGCACTCGCCAGTGTTCTCCGGGGTCAGCGCAGACGTGCATCTCACAACATTAGAGTGCGCGCTTGTGTGCATTCTCCCCCTTGGATGAAGGAAGGCCCTCTAGTGTTGTAGCCCACGGTGGTAACGCCTTTCATACAAGGTGCCTCGCTTAAATCTTACAGTGAAATGAGTTGACGGTGAGCCGCTAACAGAAGATAATACTTCAGGGCCGTTTTGAGCAACCTGATAGAAATGTTTTTCCCCCTTTTGAGGCTGTTTTGGCACTAGAGAGAAAAAACAACTATTGCAATATCTAGATAGCGTTGCGTTTGCCCATTTGCCACGTGGCAAGTTCAACCACTTTTTGCTCGACCAACCATGCTCAATGACCTTTTGTTGCGAAAGTCTGCGAGCAACATCAAAGAAAACAGTTGCGGGAGCAGTAGTCGGTAGACAATACCTTTCATCATCCTTGTAGGATGTTCTTGGAGATCACCATCTGCATGACTTCGTTGGTTCCTGCGAAGGAGTACAAATAACTTTAGGATTGTGCGAAATCTCTCTCCTAGCTAGCACTCACCTTCGATGATCATGTGGGCCCGCAGGTCTCGCAGGTACTGCTGCACAGGGTACTCCTTGATGAAGCCGTAACCGCCCAGCATCTGCAGTGCTTGGTTTGTAATCTGTAACGGAACGCGTAGTGTTTGTACCCTGGACAAACACGCGCATTAGACTTATAACCCTCCCCCACGTACCCCTATATTTTAAAAGCGAGGCTCTTTTTCAGCTTGAGGTCCAGCCGTGGCAAGCGACCACTCAGAGCTCCTTGTAGCGGTGGAAAGCAAGGTAGAAGCATACAGCGTAGCAAGAAGCAAGGGAAAAGAGGAGGAGGAGGAGAAAAAGTCACCTGGAGCTCAGCTCTTTTCCTAAGCTGTGCGAATAGGCCTTCTTAGTTTATCTTTAGCTTCATCTATCTCTCTCTCTCTCTCTCTCTCTTCATCTCCATGTTTTTTGCGCCATTTGTATGCGCGTTTACTTACACACACGCACACACACACACACACATATATGTGTGTGTGTGTGTATTTTTTCTGTGTCATGCTCTTTTGTCTTTATTCCTTTTTCTGCCCTTTCTCTGTTTATTTCCTTTATTTTCGCGCTTAACTGTTGTGTCGTCCGCGATCTCCTGGTGCCAGCGTAGCTCTCGCCGATCGCTATCCCGTACTCGCAATTCTGCGACCGTGTCCCCAATGCATCTTTCCTCTCTACTTTCTTTCTGTTGTTTTTGTGCGGCGAGTGATCCCTCCTATTCATCTTTCTCTTATATTCTTTTTATCCCCCTCCCCCAACAATGACCTCAGTCATGTTGCCATATTAGGCAGGCAGAACTTAGCAACTTTTTTCTTTCCTTTAAGAACTACCACTACTACAACAAAGAGGGTTCAACATTTAGCAATCAATGGAAAGAAAAATGATAGTTGTAATCATTAGGAACAAGAAGAGAGCAGAGCATATCAGAAAACAAATGGGTGTTAAGGACATCATAGTCAAAAGCAAGAAGAAAAAATGATCATGGGCAAGGCACGAAGCGCGAAGGCAAGATAACCGCTGGTCATTAAAAATCACAGACGGGATTGCAAGAGAAGGCATGCGGGTAAAGGGGAGACAAAGTTAGGTGGGCAGATGAGATTAGGAAGTTCGCTGGTATAAAGTGCCAGCAGCAAGCACAGGACCGAGTTGATTGGTGCAACATATAGTAGAGGCGCTTGTCCTGCAGTGGGAGTAGTCAAGCTACTGCTACAGATGATTACTACTACTATCCTTCCCTTTCTCTATATTTATTTCTGTGCTATGCTTTTCTTCCTTCTTTTTACATTTCCCACATCCTCACCACAAAATAGCTCCTCTTCACACTTATTTCTCCTTTCCATTCCCTTACTACCCTACACAAGGCTATGCTGTGCTAGCTTGCCTGGATAGCCGTGTGGTTACGACGTTCGCAGTCGGATCTTGGATACGCGGTTGTAGGAATGCTGCCTCATGAAGGCTTTCCTCTTTCGTTTTCTCACCCGTCAAAGCGGAAGAAATTAGCGCACGTGTTCTGGGAGCGAACAGGTGGACGAAGATGAATGCAGCTGGTTCATGACGACCATTCCTGTTCTCGAGTCACGGACAAATGCTCGATCGCCTTTTCAAGAGTTTCTGGCGACGCACCTGCACGAGGGCTCTTTGTACTACGCAAACAGGTAATATAAGTGGGGAGAACAGGGACCAATTGCTTACATATAATAAAGTCACCCAACATTACTACAGAAGGGAATTCCCAGTGCTGCACGCTAAGCATCTCAGGCTGTGACTCTGACATTGCTACAAACAAAAACGTACCGGAATCCAAACTTTATCAGCAGAATATATTCATACAAATAGGTCCAAATCAAATGCAAGCGAGTGAGTAGTGAATGACATCATTGCTCTCGACCGTATGTCAGTGTCTTTAAGACTGTGACGAGGAAAGAGACTGTTGGCGACCAGTCCTTTAGAGCGGAGCTCTTTCAGACCAAACGCAGGCCGTTCAGAAGGGCCACGATACGAGGGTAAGGTGAAACCTTACGGCCGCTATATTTCATGGTGTGGACAGAGGCTTTATTCTTTTCCTACCTCACAATAAAGAAGGTGCCAACGTGGGAGCCGCCTGCGTCAACTTAAGCGGTGATCTTCAGGACCTGGATAAAGTAACATACCATATCGCCGCGATCACTTGCCATTCTTATCGCCACGAGTGTTGAAGATTGGGCGAGTTGGTTCGTCGTACTTGAACTAGTATAGCGCATTACGGGGAAGAAGAAACGGCCGAGCAGACCGACACAAGAGGACAGAGCGCTCTGTCCTCTTGTGTCGGTCTGCGCGGCCGTTTCTTCTTCCCCGTAATGCACTATACTAGTTCAAGTACATTCTTATAGCAGTGCTTGTGAAGCGCGTAGCAAGCGTGTATCTGAAGAGCACTTTACCAAGAACGTGTTATCTGCGTATGTACTTATCTTCGTGCCACGTTTCATGTTGGAAACGCCGGACCTTTTCTTGAAGCGAGTACCCGGACCTTTTCTTGAAGCGAGTACTGCCATGGGTGTGGTGACACTTGTTCCTGATCCGCAGTGTGCGGCATTTGTTTTGCTTTGACTTCGGGCGCAGGTCAGCCCAATTAAATACAGTTTTGTTGAGACTTGCTCGTCATCGTTTCGTGCACGTCGATTCATCGTTGTTTCGGAGTGGCAACTGGTGGAGGTGCTGGGTAGATGCACCAGGTCCTTGAACCGACAGCTACCGGAAAGGACGAGACGCCCAGAAGCAGGAACGGGACTCGCAGTAACAGCCGCCTACAAGGGTTGCCACTGGAACACTGCCAGAGCGCACACGACAGACGAAAAAAGACCCGACGACAACCATAATTCCACCAGCTGCACCCACCCCTGTCATTTTTAAACAGCCCCTAGTGCCTCGAACCTTCCACGGCTTGCCGGCAGAAGATGCGGAAGATTGGCTCGACAGATTCACTCGCGTGGCATCAGTGAACAGCTGGGATGGCGAGATGAAGCTGCACCACATTTTCTTCGCCCTCGACGGCACCGTTAAAAGCTGGTTTGAAAACCACAAGGTCTCTTTAATTACGTGGAAAGCGTTCAAGTATGACTTTCTGAGAACCTTTGCCAACATGCTGTGCAAGGAAAGGGCTAAGATCTTGCTAAAATCAAGGATCCAAAAGCCTGATGAAACTGTGCGTATATACGTCGAGGAAATGAAGCTCCTCATCAGGCACATAGATCCAAATATGGCAGAGGAAAAACAGGTGGGGCTTCTAATGCGAGGAGCAAAAGAGTCCCTTTTTCCTGGCTTACTCCGCAACCCACCCAAAACAGTTGCCGAGTTCATGCAAGAGGCGTCCACCATTGAAAAGACCTTAGATTCTTGGAACCGCCAGTACAACCCAACCGTACAGTGCACATATTTTCTATGGACCCTCAAGCGAGGTTTGAAAGCACCAATAACTTGAGGGAAAATATTATGCGAAGCCGTCCGCGAGAAGCTGCGGCTACTTATGCCATCACCCTCGCAACTTCTGTTAGCGTCACTCACGGTTGTCATAGACGACGAAGTACGAGTGGCTTTGGGCGTTTCTCGGCCGGTGGTTCCAAACTCAGACGGTCATGCTATAAGTTACGCCATCGCGGTAAGCAAGCAAAGAGGTCCCGACAACATGCGCCGTGACGATTACGTGCCTTACCTGCCACCGCAGTCACTCGCCCAACGTCCCGCTTCTCCGGAATTCCCGCGAAAAGCTGACCTCTGGAGAACCCCGACCAACAACGCCCACTATGCTTTCACTGCGGGGAAGCTGGCCACATCCTCAGATACTGCCCTTACAAACGCAAGGGACTTTGTGGTTCTGCCGTAGATGCAGCACGACCGCGACCCGGAGAGCGACCACGTGAAGTCGAAGACTATTTGCACCGTAACCATTATCGGCCCAACAGTTCATCGTGATCACCATCACCGCGAAACAGCCGCTTTACATCGCCAGGGTGGGGTCTCATGGAGAGAGCGCGAAGAAGGTCTCTGAGCGCACACAGGAAAAACTGAGTAAAGCAGCCTTTGGAGGTAAAGTTGCTTGCCGGCGAATAGACGAAGAATCTCCGCTGACCACACCGAACGACTGTGCCACGACGGAGACACGTGAGCTGCTGTGACTACACTTCGCACAAAGCTTGAAGGCACGCCCCAACCGCACTACCAGCCTTCGCAGAAGCCGGGATGCAACACCAAAACTGACGAACAACTCCAGATCCAGAAGCGCTGACATTGATGTGCTTATAGACGGCCGTAGTGTAACAGCACTTATCAATATGGCAGCAGACTTTTCTGTTGTAAGTGAAGACTTCGCAAAGCAACGAAATAAAGTAACGACCAAGTGGATCGGCACAGCCAGAGGCCAACTCGTGTTGCAAACAGAACGATGCACAGCATGAGTGACTGTCAGCGGGTGCACTTGCCCACCATGCTTCATAGTCTTGCAGCAGTGTTCTCGCGATGTCATTTTGGGCATGGATTTCCTTGCCAAAAATCGAGCAGCGGTCGACCTTGAGTCAAGACACATCACGCTTTCTACGGACCAAGCCACGCAATCGAAGACAACCCTAGGGCACCATGACGTCCTGAGTATTCTAGATGAAGAAGTTAGCGTTCCACCAAGGTGCAGCGTCATGATACCAAAGGTTAAAGATAACACAGAGGACGTCGAAGGCGCGATCGAGGGAAACATGCATTTTCTCTTAGACCGCGAACTTGGCGTCGCCAGTGGCATGGCTTCTTTTAAGAATGGTCAATCTTACGTGCTCGTAACCAACTTCGGCAAGGAACATGGTCACCTCAACAAAGGCACTATGATTGCCTTCTTAGATGAAGTAGGTGACATTCAAGACACATTTTCCATCTCCGATCAATCTGCCCAGGACTTGTCTATGCACAACCATAGCCACCTGCGTTTGACATTAATCCTAAGCTACCCAGTGACAGACAAAATCGAATCTACCATCTCCTAGAAAACTACGGCGACTGCTTCGTGACCTCGTCTAAGGTGCCGCAAACACAAATTGTTAAGCCTTGAATCATAACCGACGAGCACACATTGCTCCGCCAAACCCCTTACCATGTGTCGCCACGAGAACGGGAAGCCAATCGGAACCAAGTGGACGAAATGCTTCGAGATGATGTCATTCAACATTCGAAAAGCCTTGGGCAACACCAGTCGTCCTCGTCAAGAAAAAAGACGGAAGCCTCCGGTTCTGTGTCGACTATCGCAGACTAAATAGGATAACAAAGAAAGATGTCTACCCGCTCTCAAGGATAGACCACGCCCTAGACAGACTGTGTCACGCCGAGTACTTCCCGTCCATGGGACTCAAAAGTGGGTATTTTCAGATTAAAATCGACGAAAGGGACAGAGAAAAGACTGCTTTCAATACTTCAGGCGCGTTATTCGAGTTTAAGGTCATGCCTTTAGGGCTTTGTTTCACGCTGGCAACCTTTCAATGAGTAATGGACATGGTGTTGGCAGACCTGAAATGGCAAACCTGCTTCGTGTATCATGACAATGTCGTTGTCTTTGCGGCGACCTTCGACGAACGCCTGTGAAAACTACTAAAGTCGTACTCGATGCAATCAAGTCTTCCGGACTTACCCTAAAACATGAGAAGTGCCACTTCGCATATCAGGAGTTAATATTTCTTGGCTTCATCATCGGCCCGAATAGTGTACGACCCAGAAGACATCAACTATTGAGCATTTTCCACGGCCGATAGACAAGAAAGCCGTAAGAAGATTCCTTGGCTTGTATGCGTATTACAGGAGGGTTGTCAGTAACTTTTCATGCATATAGCTGAACCTTTGAACTAGATGACAAAAGTTGATGTGCTATTTCGATGGGAAGCGCTACAAGATGAGGCCTTCAGTGAACTTAAGTGCCGTTTATGGTCACATCCCATCCTTTTGCACTTTGATGAGGAAGCCTAAACTCAAATTCATATCGACGCAAGCAGCGTGGGCAAAGGCGCGGTCCTCGTTCAGAGAAACAACGGACTCAAGAGGGTGATCGCATGCGCTAGCCGTTCGCTGACTAAGGCAGCGAGTAGCTATTCAGCTACCTGGGCGACACAGAAATTTTGTCCGTACATAAACGGATGACCATTCACGGTTGTTAGTGACCATCAGGCCGTGTGCTGGCTTGCCACTTTGAAAGAACCTTCTGGCCGCCTCGCTCGATGGAGACTTCTCTCCAGGAATTAGATGCCAACGTAACATACAAGTCTGGGAGGAAGCATTCGAAGGCAGACTGCTTATTGTCAAGGGCCCCTGTCGATGAACCACCAAAAAATGACGACGTCAATGACAGATTCCTTGGACCTATTAGCAGCATCACCCTTGCGCAGCAGCAACACTCAGACCCTGGCCTTAAGCGCATCCACGAATATCTGAAAGGCAGGACTGCATCACCAATGGTGGGGAATCTCATCCTTATGTCTTCACAACGACATCATCGTAAAGAATTTTGCGCCCAACAAGACCGTTTATCTCATTGTCGTTCCCAGCAGCCTTAGAGAAGAGATTCTACAGGCCTCCCATGACAAACCAACTGCTGGGGACCTTGGATATGCCCGCACTCTTCGCTGAATTCAAGAGAGAATCTACTGGCCACGACTTCACACCGACGTGTGGCAGCTTGGGCTAGTTGGTATGGCATGACGATAGTTATAGCGCGAGAACAAAATGACGACACAAAGACAAGAAGGACACAAAAAACACGAGCGTTATTTTTGTCACTTCCGCTAATGTGCTGCGCTAACTGTTTTAACTCTAGTTTACGACACGTTTCCTTGGCTTGCTTTTTTACTCTATCTAGACGAATGTCGGTACAACATTTGATAATAGAGTCGATAGCGCTCGTTTCTTTCATGTCCTTCTTGTCTCTGTGTTCTCGTTTTGTTTTCGTGCCATAACTATCTTTACACCGACGCTGCGAGGTACGTAAAGACCTGCTGTGAATGCTAACGAAGAAAGACAACAGACCAGGTCAGCCGGACTTCTGAACCCCATACCACCCCCAACAAAGGCTTTTTAACAGATAGAAATAGGCCTCCTCGGCCCCTTTCCGACGTCAACTTCTGGAAATAGAACGGTCATCGTAGCAACTGATTACCTGACCCGTTACACCAAAGCAAAAGCCATACCAAACGGAACAGCAGAACAGGTCGCAAAGTTTTTCGTTAATTGCATCATTGTGTTTCATGGGGTCCCCGAGGTTCTAATCACGGACTGGGGAACAGCATTCTCAGCTGAATTAATGCAACTTATCCAGCACCAGTCAAACCAGTCACCGTAAAACGACGGCGTATCATCCCCAGACAAACGGCCTCGTGGAACGACTGAATAAAGCAATCGCTGACATGCTAGTCATGTATACGATGCAGAACACAGAACCTGGGACAGCATCCTTCCATACGTCGTATTTGTTTTCAATACTGCAATACAAGAGACTACACGGATGTCCCCTTCTAGCCTCGTCTACGGCAGGGTTACAGATACAACGTCGGACACCATGCTTCCAGACGTCGCCGAAGTATGCATGTATTTCTTCACTTTTGTATCCCCACTCCTGCTTACAGCCTTCTAAAGCTAGCAGTACATTATAAATAAATAAAATAAAGAGAACCACGACGCTGCCGTCTACCTGCAACGAGCAGAACAAGCCCGAAAACTGGCACGTCTACGGATTAAGGACGAACAGTGCACCAACGCTCGAAGCTAGTTACGCTGCCGCCATACGGAATAGAAACCGGGAGACCAAGTGTTAGTTTGGATCCCTATTCGCTGCCGAGGACTCAGCGAAAAGTTGTGCTGCTGTTTCGCACCTTTCAAGGTCGTACGTCGTGTTAGTGAACTGGACTATGAAGTTGTCCCCGATACGATAACGACTACGCAACAGCGTCGTGCTTGCCCAGAACTTGTTCATGTCGTGCGCTTGAAGCCTTATTACATGCTAACAGACTATGCTGTTTGCAATGTAAAGTGCAAATTTTCTTCCTTGTGTTCTCTTGCGTTCTGAGATAGGGCACTGTTCTCTGCTTTCTATGTTTGCTGTTCTTAAGCATTGAGTCGACGCTTATTTAAAAGGGGAGTAATGCCGTGATCACTTGCCATTCTTGTCGCATTGCTTGTGACGCGTGTAAGAAGCGTGTATCTGAAGCCACCAAGAACGTGTGATCTGCGTACTTTGTGTCAGGTTTCATTTTGGAAATGCCCCTTTTCTTGAAGCGAGCACAGCCGTAGATGCAGTGACACTTGTTGTGCACTGTGCGACACTTGGTTTTGCTTTGACTTTGGGCGCAGGTCAGCCCAATTAAACACAGTGTTTCGCAACCTGCTCTTCATCCTTTCGTACACGTCGATTCATCCTCGTTTTGGTGTGACAATATCATACACCCATGAATGGTAACTCGTGTTCTTTTTGCTGTCCAAAGGAAATCGGTGAGTCATCTGACCAATATAGTTATTATATAAAAATGTAACAATTGCCCATAATGTGCATCACGAGTTAAATTCCTTTTGTTCAAAGATATATTTCGAACGTGTCTCGGTGAACACTTTCGTAACCACATCAAGGAGCTCTGGATAATAAAACTGCGATGGTGTGGCATTTGACGTGGAGGTGGAGCGTAGCTCATGACTTGCAGCTGTGGCTGTCATGGTTCAGGGGAGCAGATAGATTGTTAGATTTCTTCCCGAACGATGTCGGCGATGGAGTCCACTTGCGGCTACATGTGATGAGGGTAACATCTTCCGCAGTTCCTCTCTCACAATCGCTCGTAATCGCGTCGCGCAGGTCATGGGAGCGGAGAGCATGAATATCTGGGCTACCTTGCATCATTAGGGCATTGTACTGGCAGGTTCATATTTCCGGCGTCTTTTTGATCGATGTTGCCTCCAACAGAAATTCCTGGACGTACTTCGGTGGGTTTTGGATTAACCCAACGAAGAGTTCTTGCTTGACCTCTCGCATGAGAACACGGAACATTTTCTCCTCGGGCATGCTGGGGTCGGCGTGACAGAACAGCCGGGTCATCTTTTCAGCGAAGATGGTCACGTTCGCATTCGGGAGTTGTAACTTTGTCTCTAGCAGACGTCGCGGCTTTTTATTTACGGGCGATGCTCTTTAACATGTCCAGAAATATGCCACGGAAGAGATCCGACGTTAGAAGTCCAGACTCTCGGTTCTTGAAGCAGTTGCTTGCTGCGTCTTGCAGGTAGATGTAGACGCGACGAAGCTTCTTTTCTGTGTCCCAGTGGTTGATGGTGGCCACTCAGTCGTATACTCTCCAGCCAGGTCACCAGTGGATCCGTGGAAGCTATGTGGCTCTCTTGGCTGCTGCATCACAACGGTAACGGGTAACGGTACAGTGGCTGTCATAGTTGCCACAGTTATGGTTGTGGCGTTGGTCTTTCGTGTGTTATTCGATAGAGGCTCGAACTTGGGATCTAGCCCTCGTTGGCTGCGGCTGGTGTCGGGGCCACCTTCCCGTTTGGGGCTCGGCTCACAACGGGATGGGGGCGTTCGGTACATGGACGGGGAAGCACCTCCACTAGATGTCACGAGGTTGTGATGCTGATGAAGGAAAAGATGGCTTGTCTTAAATGAAACTCTCTATTTGGCCAAACTTCTGGCCGGTAAACAGATGATCAGATTAAAGCGATGCACACTAGCACTGATAGCGGCAAACAAAGCGTCGGCTGTCGATCAACCGACAAACGCTTGAGCGCGTCGGCATTTATGCATGCGCGATCGAATATTCTAATGTTATTGCTAGCGGCCCCGTAGGTTCCAGAATAATCTGCAATGTTCGAGCGATGCCAATAATCTTAACAAAACAGGTACTACAGCCCTGAAGCTTCTGGAACACTGTAGGCGCAGTTTGCGCTGAGAGTTAAAGCAACGGAGCGATAACAAAACTTAGGAATGAGTGTAGCAATATCATATCGCAAAAGTTATGCTTTTGTTCGTGCTCGGTAGCAAGTATTAGCGCGATAACGTTAAAGTGTTCGTTTCGCGGAAATTCCGGCACCAACAACGGCGCCGGAATTGTTGGTGTTGGGCGTTGTTGAATGTGAGCGAAAAATCATTATCTTGTACATGACTGAAAAATTGAGAAGATTGAAGAAACAAGAAAGAAATCAGCGCCAGAGTGAGGACTGAACCCGGGTGGCTTGCGTGGCAACCCGGTGTTTTACCACATAGACACGCTTGTGCTTGGACATACAATGAAACTAACTTCCTCAGCTCGGAACGCAGTGCAAAGAAATTGCACCATCTCCCGCCAAAGGGAACCATGTGTGGATGTGAAGCAGCAGGCACGCCGCTTACACTGGTGCTGGCTCTCATCTCTGCGTTTCGCAGGAGTGAGATCTGGGGAGCCACCAAGCACGCAGTGATTGACAAGTGTTTCCTACTGAAACAGGGCAATTGCTGCCAAGCTAATGGGCACCTGCAGTAAGGCTACAGGGTCACGCGGCACACCGCATTGAGCTCGACCATATTGACGCGTGTATGTACCAGTGGTGGTGACAACGAAGCAGCGCGAGTGTCCTTGGCCGAGGGCGGAGACGAAGAAGACGTTGCAGTCTTTTTTCCTGTGATCGATAAAGCGTATTTGTTCGAGGTGCTCTGTGTGCTCGTCGATCCCACGTCGTCACAATGTATAATAACTTTCTGGCTTTACATACACATGCGTTCTGTGTACAGGCTTTACAATACGGCCGGCAATATCACAATAATATTACGTAGCACAAGCGTGCATTGCCGCCGGGCGTTAGAAAATGTGATTATCATACCGGCTTCGTGGTTTGAAGCTGACAACCCCTTACCAAAGGCATGCACGTTACTATGGGTATTCGCTTAAGACCACGTAGTGGGTGCATATATAGGTTAAGAAGATTTTGCGTGCATTATTACACTCGTGGTTTAAAGCATGCTAACCATTTCAGAAAATGAAGACATGGTAAAACTTGACTGATGCAAGCCACATTCAACTTTGTCGATTACTTTGTAGTAATCCACAATTTAAACTTAACAACTTAACATACAATAAAAATTATGCATTCAGTGCTTGAATTAAAGATCGTATATCGTGTTCAAGGCTAATCCTAAGCTTTCGCTGTCATTTCGCGTTAAATGAGGCATTTCTCAACCATCCTGTGAGCTTCTCATGAGTCGCTCGGTCGAAACGACTCAAAACGCACGCCCGAGAGAAACAGTGCTCACCTTGAAGCTCTCCTCAGTTCCGTGCAGCTTTGCCATGGCGCTCATGGTAACCTTCTCTGGTCGGTCTTGGTCGATAGCCTCAGCCGCCTTGCGCACCATCAGGCGGGCAGACTGAAGTTTCGTGGCCATCCTCGCCAGGCAGAACTGGCTGTGCTGTGAGCACCGGTTCAATAATTTAACGTCGCTAAACAATTTTCCGCTGCAATAATCTTTCAGCATAGTTTGAAAACGCTGCCGGTGGTAGTCAAACCTCTTGAGAATGTGCTCCTGACTAGGGCCAGTTAGGATCACTAATTGCGTGCTTCGTAGCAATGAAAACTGTTGCGAGACATTTTCAAATTGTCTTCATTTGTCTTTCGCAGAGACAAATGCCGCATTGAACCTGCAGACCTATAAGAACGAAGAGGTCGCGTTGCAAGAACGTAAGACGAGGTTTATACTCGGTCATCTCTCGAATGCCTTGCATATAACTCAAGTGCACTGTCCTGTATCCTACATTGCTGGTTCTGCGTCATGACAGTATAATCATGGTACATATACCTGATTCACTATAGTTGAAATTATAATTTTTCGCAGACTGTACCTGATAGGAAGCCAGAGGCTTTCCAAACTGCTTCCGAACCTTCATGTGCTCGGTGACAATGTCGATGCTTGCAGCGGCGGCTCCCATTGAACAAGAGGCTGAAACAAAAAAGAACTTGCCATTTACATGCTGACGAAGTTCGTAGGTTTGTGTCCTGCTTCACACGTTCGCAGAATGACAAATGTTGAGAAAGGGAAAGCCACCCTTTTGTAGAACGAAGCCGCGCCCTGGCTTCCGCAGAACGCATTTGCAATACTTGAGAAATCAGAAATTGTCACATTTTTTGCAATTCCTCAAGAGCTAAGATAAAAAAGAGCGTGAGTTTATTAGGGGGCATAGAGGCTAGTCTGAGCTTACGCACACTGAAAAGGGAATAATAGGGGTGAATATGATAATAAGGAAGAGCTAATGCGCAATCCTTGAGAAAATCTGTAAATACCCTTATAGTAGCCTTTGACGCTGTCTGCTCAGACAACAGGTCGGTCTCACTCAGAGTGCTCATACCGAAGCCGGCAACGTTGAAGCCAGCGTCTTCCGTTGGGACACGTACAGAGGGCAGTCGCAAAATAGATGTGTTGAAGTGTCCTCCAATAGGAAGCACTCAAAGTTCGTTAATTTAGTTTTGATGTTCTCATTATGTTATTGGTTTTCTACCTTGACCTGTAGTTGCACTAACTCCGGGATAGGTGCTCCTTTGTGGAAGCGTTATCAATTACGTAATCACAGATCGTGGGACTCTGGAGTGCCAGCATGACATCGTCTAATGACGCCAGCGTGCGACATCAAACATGGCTATGCGGTAGGGTGCTCGACTACCACACCGAAAGCGTGGGTTCAATGCTCACTCGGACCTGGATACTTTTTTTGTTCTCATAGTGCGCGATATCGGCTAAGGACACCGGCGGCGGACGAATGCGCCACCAAATCAACTACTGTTTTGATAAAAAAAGTTGCCTTGAAATTTGTGGCATCTTAAATATGCATGACAAATGGGAGTTCCTTGTGGCACTATACCTTGTCGACTTCGGCTCAATACTGGACAGCATCGTTGACAGTCGAGTACTTACTATACCCACACTTTATTTTTCTGTGCTTTCGCCAATGTCCTTCAGTACCATCCATGCAACACAATAGCCTGTATTCATGTACATACTAGGTAGCCGGCCCGAGTGATAAAACGTGAACTCTTGTTGATTAGAGAGAAAGCAAAGAAACAGAGCCTGCTATATATTTACAAGTGTTGAAGCTTGGGTAAGGTGGTTTGTCGCACTTGAACTAGAATAGCACATTATGGTAAAAAATAAATGGCCGAGCAGACCAATAGAATAGGACAGAGCGCTAACTTTCGAGTAAGCTTTATTCGAAAATTGCATCAACTATGTACACTTGCGCAAGCATACAAAGAACATCATGACGTGTACGTCACCAAGCTATATTATTTAACTTCTTTCGCGTTCAAAACTATGGAGAAATTGAACAGGGCTATCACCGAGGGCGTAATGAAGCATCTACTTGCAGACAAGCGGGACCCAAGCATTCATATGTAATAAAACAATACTTGGGGTTTACCACGATATGATTAAGAGGAACGCGCTAGTGGAGGGCGTCGGTAATTTCGACAACCTCGGTTCACTTAACTTGCACCTCAATCTAAATACACCGGCATTTTCGCCTCTTATCAAAAATGCAGCCGTAGTTTTGAGATTCGGTTTATTTCACCATAATCAATACATAATATATACAGTTTGATTGAATCCCGCAACCTGAAGTTCAGCAGTAAAGCACCCACTAGATCACAGCATTTCGCTCAACCGCCACCTTTTTTGTAACCAGTTTGTTCTATTAAGGAAGTTTTACTGTGTAACTACCAGCTTTACATACTGGAAAAAAGTCATTTTCACAAATGCAAACATACATACAATGGGTGGTTTTCATTCGTTCAAGCGTAACTGAAAAGAAAATAACAGTGAAAAGTAAAAACTACCAATTAAGGGAAATCGAATAAGAGATGACATCAACACGAAAAGCGCGCGTATGCAACCTTTAAAAAAAAAAAATCACCGCCATATGACCAAAGTGAATGATTTTCTAGGAGCTCGCTCGGAGGTGCATGGGGTGTTTCTTGGCGAGACCATTTCTCAAAGAACGCCTGCTAACGAGCCGGCATATTATGTGCATGTTGGTCGAAGGCAGTGTTTTTGTCGGGCATGATCTGCAGCGGCATTGCACAGTGTTGGCCCCGTCGATCGGCACGTCAACCAGCTGCCCCTTTATGCCATACTGACCGTTGTCGTCAGCCAAATGCCTACCGCTCATAAATGAAGCTACCCGGCGTTCTTCAAGTGGGTTGAGAGCAGGCAGCTGTGGGGGCTTGGAAGGATATCGGTACC
This sequence comes from Rhipicephalus annulatus, assembly GCA_013436015.1. Lineage (NCBI taxonomy): Eukaryota > Metazoa > Arthropoda > Arachnida > Ixodida > Ixodidae > Rhipicephalus > Rhipicephalus annulatus. Next base: position 145,244 of record WOVY01001432.1, read on the forward strand.
CGTGCGTAACACTCATCGTAAGAACTTACCATGTGCTGTTGTGCTTACGAAGCAACGAGAACGAGGTGGATGTAGTCGCGAGTGGTCGCGAGGAGGCGAGCACACGCCATTGAGTGAGCATTGTTGGAATCGTCGGGTGCCTATTTCGAAATGCCGGTGCCCTATCGCACGTGAGAAAGAAAAGAAAAAGAGCGAGGAGGAAGCCGACTGCTTCGTCAGGATTGCACACACACTATTGGTCTTCCCTCTGAAGGTCAGGTGGCTGCTGACGCGCGCACCTGCAAATGCACGCACGCACATACGGAGTGTTTTTGGCTGTTCCATCGTGCGGAAGCACCCTTGCTCCTTCGCTGCCTTGTATGGAAGGTGACCTTAGAACAGACAGCCGCTCACACCAATGCGCCACCGTCGATGCGCCACCTGCGACTGGTTTTGGTAATGCGGTGATAGTTTCCACTTGCGAAGTTGTTCCGACTGTTAAACGTGAAGTGCCTCTACGTCGACATCTGCATAAACGGCGACGCGCACGAGTGCATCGCCAGCTACAACCAGACATCAAATACGACGTGGGTCAGCGACAGCAAAACCAGAAATCCAAAGAGTTCGCATGCTATCCGTTTCCGTCACAAGGGGTGAAAAGCCATGTCTAATAAGAATTGATGATATCGACGATCATTGAGAAGCGACTCTCCCAAAAATTTTTCTGGAGCCAGCCTGGTTTACTACTACCTCGAGATCAACGTATTGGTAATTGGTAGAATTCTGCACCTGACGAAGTTTTGCGGTGCCTCCAGGGTGCTCGCGAACGAGTAAATGTGCCTCGATGTCAACCACCAAGTTCTTGTTTACGAGGGCATACTGCTGGTTGTGAAACACGTGTGGCTTTTTTACTTACAGGACGGACGTGCTGCATGCTGCCTCATCGTATAGCAATCAGTGAAAACGGAAAAAGCTCTTGGTTTCAGATAAAAACAATGTATGACATGCGCTAATCATGCCAGTCATTGACAGTTTCGCAGATTTCAACAGCTTCATTTTCACACTTCAGCTGCGATTTTAGTGTACAATATTGTAACAACATTCAATCACTAACAAAGCGCCATGGCTTTCATTACGGTAAGCGAGGGCGCACATATCCGCCCTGTGAGTAAATAAGCTCCATGCGTTTACAGCCAGCATTATCCCTGCGTAAACAAACTATGTGGTTGATGTCGTTTGGTAGCATTAGTGTGTGTTCGCAGTGATTGTCGATATCATAAAATTTTATTAAACTTGGCTTTTAGCCACGTGTAAAAAAAACGGGCAACATCAAAATTACCTCTTTGTATTAGTGGTTTTCCTATCAACGTCGTACTTGTTGCCAGGCTGTAGCTGGTGATTCACCAGTGCGCGTCGCCATCCGTGCACATGTCGACGCGGAGGCCCTTCTCGTGCGTTAGATGGGTATTTGCTGCCGTCTATTTGCTCCCGAATGTCAGTTGGACCGACGTCGTTCACCGAAACGTGCCTGAGATTCGCCATGCCAGTTGGAAGCACGTTGTTGATCGAAACCAGCTCCATAGTTAGATGGTAAGTTGGAACATTAAACCGCACGTAAGGGTCCACCGTGCCAGTGGCACGTATGATGAAATGATTCACTGAAAAACAGGCACTGTTTTCGCCAACCCATGCGGATGAGTACAAAAAAAAAACCAACAGAAAAAACAAGAATATTGGAGTGAAACGGTAAGGATATGAGGGAGGAGCGTTCGATAAGGGGTATAAGGATAAAAGAGATAGTGAGAGAGAATAAAATGGTCGAAAAAAGTAAAAAAAAATCTGACATGCGAAAAGGAAAAGCGCTGGTTAACCGTGCCGTGCCGTGCCATTAAGTTTGATAAACCCTAGTGGAAGCACGGTTCAGCTTAGCTGCTTGAGAAAGAGGGCAAAGAGGACTCAGAAAGGAAAGGTAGAAAAAGTGTGTGGTGAGCTGTGGGCATAAGCGTGCACAGTTCCCCTTCAGGGTACAAGTGGGGGAGAGTGAAGGCGTGCCCCTTTCCCCCTCTCCTGGCCACCCGCGTCGCCGCGCCCCTGCCTGTTATGTCAAAGTGAAGGGCTGACTATGAGCTTCCCTGCACCCATACACCCCAAAAGTTAACAGCCGCACTAAGGGCGTGGTTGTTTCCGTATGATGGAACAGCCACAAAGAGGGCCGCGCATTCCTCTTTGCGTGCGTGCGTCCGTTTGCAAAATAGTGCACTCACCCAGCCACGTCACCTCAAGGAACCAATAGTGAGCAAGCGCTCCTGTCAGAGGCGCTGGCTCTATCTCCACTCTCCTTTTTTTTTCTCTCGCATGCGCTGCGGAACCAGCAATTCAAAATACGCGGCCGGGCGAGACTGCACCTGCGAGCGCGCCCAGGTGCTGCCTAGCCCAGCCGTGCCGCAATGTACGTGTAGTGACACCTGCCGCATCCAAGCAGGAGGCAAATTTTCACCTCCAGCTTGCGATTATCAGATAGGAAGGAGATGGGGCGCCCAGAGCCGCTTTGTCTCAGAGTCTCACGTAACTCATCAACCCATCACCATCCACGTCTGTCACGGCATGTCCTCCCCCCCCCCCCTCAAGCTCATGTGAGGGGGAAGTCTTGTTTCGGGCAGACGGCCATTACCCTGGCAAGGGAGCCGGTGCCACGCGCCGAACAGGCGCGGCCTGCCTCCCGGCATAAAAGCCAGGGAGACCCAACATAGGGGCTACCCTTTGGTGCGGTAACTTCAATCACAACACGCAAAGCGGACGTACCCTGAGTGGCAGCGGACGCGATGGAGGGGCTTTAGGTGGGCTATCACAGCGCGTTGGGCGTGCTGCGGTCACGGCCTGTCTCGTGACCGCCAGGGCCCAGCGAAACACAGTCCGTCCTTTGGTGACTACGGGACTACTGTTTAGTGCAGAAGCAAATGCCGCAGTACGCAAACCCAACGTACCCTGGTAAACCAGCACGGCTAACAGCCGGCTTAGCCCTTCGCGAAGAAAGGAGCCAATCTCTGCCTCGGCGAGTAAAGTCACCGAGCACGGAGAAGGGGCCAACACGGACTTTGCGGGTAAAGCCCCACAAGGTGACAAGATCACCGAATTGCATGCAAAAACCAGGGGAAGAAGCACACAAGCTAAACTCGGGGGCGACCGGCTCACTAGGCCGTGTCGTGGAACTCGAAATCTGCCCTCCGACTCACTGAAAATCACTGCCAGACGGTGCCACGTTTCGTAAAACTTCTTTGCACCCAGGTGCTGCCACTCTCGGTTGAGGACGAACCAGACCTCCTTTAATACTTTTTCATGTCCTTCGTCTCCTTCTTGTCTCTGTGTCGTCGTTTTGTTCTCGCGCTATAACTATCGTCATACTTCGTGAAGCCCAGGTCGTATCCCATCGACGACGGCACAGTACCATGCCACCTACACTTGGTAGGAGCACTCTGCGAGCAGAAGCACGTACTGCTTAAGGTCCGTTCCACGCGCTACCCGCAGAGCCACAACGCACGTGCCGGTACCCCTACTGCACGCAAGCGGGGGACAAATAAGCCAATTGGTGACGCTGCCGAGGGTGAAATAGCATCGCCAATTGGCTTATTTGTCCCCCACACGTGCGTTGCGTCTGTGCGGAACGCGTGTGGAATGGCGCTAACCGCTCTTCCCGACAAGGGATGCAAAAAACAAACGGCACCGTAAGGAACATTGGGGTGACCAGACAAGCTAGTTATTCTTCGATGGAGGGCAGCTGGTAGTGCACACTGAGAGAACCAGGTTCGCCCTACTGCCACCTCCAGCTTGGGTGTGGCAGGTGTGCCGGCGCGTGCGCTGCGGCTGGGCGGATAGCGCATCAAACGGCCCTAAAACGGCTCCTAAGCAGTTCCTTTTGGTCAGCTCGAATTGGCTTGACCACCGAAAAATGCAGTGCTACGACTTTGAGTTAGCGTTTGTGCTCCCTCGCGCCGCCCAAAAGGCATATCACACTACAATAATATACTTCATGTACACTAGCGCTCACGCTGGACATTGACCATCTGGTGTATGTAGCCATCTTGAGCCACCATTGAGATACTCCTGAGGATATTTTTGTTTCGTATAACCGAACAATCTAAATTCACGCAATATGCGTAAATTTATGGTGTTCTTCTACACTGCTTTCCCCTCCCCATAACAAAAAACAAACAAAAGAACAAGAGAGACATGTGTTAATGTAAACTCGCCTGATAAATCAGCGAGCAACAATTATATGGCCCTTCATCGCATATATGTCATAGGTGTTTCGTAACCCACAACACTGTCATTAAAACTGTCAACAATATTGTGTACACTTCTTAGCTCCTAAAAAGTGATTTAAGTAAAAGGTAAACCCTTACTGAAAGGCTATATGTGGAAGCAAAATAGGATCCATTTGATTGCGTGAAAGGCAGTTTAGCTTGCTTCAAGTGTGTACAGCACAGACGTCTGATGCTCACCGATGTTTATGCGTCCTCCGTTGAGACCCTCCATGGCGATGGTGAATCCCTGTCCCTCTTCGCCAAGCCGATGGGAGACGGGAACGCGGCAGTCCTCGAAGATGACCATGCGCGTGGGCTGAGAGTTCCAGCCGAGTTTCTTCTCCTTCTTGCCGAAGCTCAGCCCGGGAGTGCCTTTCTCCACCACCACCGTCGAGATGCCCCTGGGTCCTGGCCCGCCGGTGCGGCACATCACCACGTACACCTCACTCTCGCCCGAGCCGCTGATGAACGCCTTGGTGCCGTTCAGAATGTAGTCGTCGCCGTCGCGCTTCGCCGTCGTACTGATAGACGCCGCATCGCTGCCGCTACCTGGGATCCCACAAATGACGAAAACCGACGTGGAAATTACCCAGCGAACCGCAGTATGTACTATGTCGTGGTGGTGAAGGCGCATGGCACTCTAAGTGGGTTAATTAGTAATCAATTAATCGAGTAAGTGGGTTCATTAGTACAGCCTTTCTGCAATATTTCAGGCAGAGCGGCGAGCGCAGAAATATTTTTGAAAAGGACCTGTAACGATATGTAAAAAGCCTGACTGTATTGGCTGTAAGACAACTCACCAGGCTCGGTGAGGCAGTACGAGGCGCACTTCTCCATGGAGCACAGGTCGGGCAGCCACCTCTGCTTCTGTTCGTGGGTGCCGTACTGGTCGATCATCCACAATGCCATGCTGCGACCGTCAATTAAAACACTTTCGCCTTATCAGTGCCAGACTTCGTGTCCGTAAACGTACGTCTAACGCTTTTTCTTTGTGTTGTGTGCATACATATACAGCCCATAAGACACACGGGCGCCGCCATCTTGGGCAGTTAATTTGACGTTTTCTCGTTTTTGTTTGTTGCGACGTGAAGGTCACGACACATCGCCAACCAAATCGTTCTGATGCGTACACCGTAACGCTGAGATGCAGAACACAAAGGTTAACAGACCAGTACGGCAGACCCGGAACCCATCCGTAAAATAGACCATAAGCCAGAGTGCGGGGCCTGTGTGTTTGCATATAGCCAGAAAGCCCACGATGACCGCGTGAGAAGAAGACTGCACGGGTAATACACTGTTCCATGAAAGGCAAGAGCACAGCTAAGCAAGCACACACAGTGGTAGACTGAAGAGCCAACAAAAGAAGAGTAATCCGCCTTCGAAGCAATTCGGTGCCCCGCCGGGGTAGTCTAGAGACTAAGCTACTCGGCTGCTGACCCGCAGGTCGCGGGATCGAATCACGGCTGCGGCGGCTGCATTTCCGATAGAGGCGGAAATGTTGTAGGCCCATGTGCTGAGATTTGGGTGCACGGTTAAGAACCCCAGATGGTCGAAATTTCCGGAGCCCTTCACAACGGTGTCTCTTATGTTGGTATTAGAACGTTCAACCCCACATATCTATGAAGGAAACGAAATGTTTATATTTACAACGTATGTACAAAACGTGGACAAGGAAGTTGCCTGACGCTATGATGCGCCGTCTTTTATAGGCGCACGCTGAAGGGGAGAGAGAGAGATACTTTTTATTTCAAGCATAGGAAAATGTCGGGTGGGGCTCTCAGTCCACGCTGAAGGAGGACGGGGCGGATTAGCGCGGCGTCTTTGATGGACAAGGACACGTCAAGAGTCTTTTCGAAAGCACCCAGTGTCCTTTACGGACGCACAGCTTCTCTGCAAGGGATGCATATACACTCATCATTACAGATCTGGTGTGACGTTACGACAACTGCCATTGCTTCTCCTATTCTGAAATTTCAGTGTTGCTGCGCAAGAAATGAAATGGGTCTATATTGTAAGAGTGGGCATTCAGCTCCACTTTTAAAAGTGAATTAAAATATATTCTACGTGTTTGTTTTGTCCGACCCTTCGTGTGGAGAGTCCTTGCATACAGAGGAAACCTACAGCAGGCATGGGATAGCCTCGAAATTTGGTGACACTATCCCTTTAGGTAGTCTCGGCGACAGGATTATTGCTGCAGCGGTGGTCATATACTTGTACCCGCCGGAATAGATCTCGCTGGTGTCGATCACTACGACAATGTTCACTAGGCAGACGTTCCTTTTAATGGTAAAAGCCAGACACAGTTCCAATGTCTGATAGGTCACGTTCAAGCATATTAAACAATGTGTTTCTTCAAACGTGTGCTAAGATATACTCAAGCTAGAGACTAACATTTATTTTTATTTTATTTAGAAAATACTGCGGTCACTGAAGAATAGATAGGTGGGAAACATTACAATAAACAATGTATGCAAATACTGAGAAAAAGTTGCAATAAACAAATTTGCAAGAACACAAAATGGGCGATACAAGAAATGTAACAAAAATATAGCAACTTCTTTATATGAATAAATAATGGCAAAAACGAAGTGATGCCTTAAAGCACGAAGAAAAATAATATACACATACGCACAGCCAAATTTATACATATAGAAACGCCTGAAGTATTACAAGTGCTGAAGACTAAAAATCTGAAGGAGTAATATTGCATGAGAACAAGGCACAGACATTATAACAAGCACTAGAAATATGGAGAAGGTTTCTACTGAACCTTCGCACATTCTGCTAACATCTCAGCACACACACACACTCTCTCTCTCTCTCTCTCTCTCTCTCTCTCTCTATATATATATATATATATATATATATATATATATATATAATTTGTCGTATGTATAAGGTCTTCCCTTTACATTGACATGACTAGAAGGGCCCACCAAGCGATTTCTAAAACTAGTGACGTAAGGCAGAACTAGAAATGCACAGAATGAACAAACATGAGTGGAAATGTTATCATGTAAAATTAAAAGTATACATAATAACCATTTTTTACCATAAGAAGTGAAACAAGCCCTGTGCAAGTATTGTTTCTCGCAGCAAACAGACACATGACACAGCAGAACAATGTTGATTATCTTTTTCGATTGACAAGAAGTTCATTCTGCGTATTACATATGCTGTTATATGCCACATATGTTACCCAATATTTGCGAGAATTGTTGCATGCAAACATTGGTTATTTCATTGACGTTCACACCTTTCGTATCCGCGAAACATGTCTGCGAGAAAAATGTACCACCTAAAAGCGAGCAGTACCAGAGGGATAGAACGAAATCACTCTGGCACGGTGTGTAAGAGATTTTCAGCAATATATCTCAATCAGTTGAAATTGCGTGCCTACAGTTGTACAAAAGTAGCGCATAGTAATTTTACCGAAATCTTCTTTTTTACTACCCGCCCTGCTGGTCCAGCGATTATGGTGCTCCATTGCTGACCCGCTGGTCTAGGAATCTAATCGCTGTCGTATTTTTGATGTAGGCGAAAATGCTCGAGGCCCGTGCACTGTGATTTAGGTGAACGTTAAAGAGCCACAGTGGTGAAATTTCCGGAGCGCCCCATTACAGCGTCTCTCATAAATATATTGTACTATACATAATTGTCTCTCATAATCGCATTGTCTCCCTAGAAAGATCACAGAGTATATGATGAAGATCAGTTTTTTCGTGTGTTTAATTCTTTTCGTGCTTGCACTGATGACTCCATCTTTTCGGCTATCGCCTCGCCTTTGAGTGCTTGTAGAAAATTCGTCGCGTATAGAGCATTGGACTTGTGGTATAGTCACAATTGTTGTAGCTTCTAAAATTTTCCAACGCGATCCTCCAGCATTTGAACGGAGAGAGGCACCAAGAACTTGCCTGAACTTTCTTTTCCAAAAAAAGCAGACATGTCTTGCAGCGAGCTCCTTCCTGAAATTTGCAATACACGAGACATCTAAGTTACTAACTGACCGGGGAAAGCTGCATTTCTTGCCTAGTTTCTGTGGTTCTATTAGCAAACGTCGTCTAGTCTCGTCGTCCTGCAACTTATGGCGTCTTGGCCCGTTAAACACGTCAAGACCAATGCCGTTGTCAGGAATCGTGGTTTTCGTGCACGCATCGTGCTCCGGTTTGTTTTGTGGAGTTGTTTCGGCACTCGAGTCGTATTCAGGCAGTGTAGAACTACAGCTGGGAACAGTTTTTTCGGCTAATGTAGCATTTTCTCCATTCGTCGATGTGCGCAGGGTACTTTGGAGAAATAATCATCAAGTGTTCCCTCACGGTTTTCCGGAGCGGCCATCGAGTCTCACAGAAGGGTGCTGATTGGCACAGAAGACGAACTTCCCAGCAATAGTTGTAGGCAGCGTATTTCAAGGGGGATGACTTCTCATCACTAGGAAGCAACACGCTCAGCAAAGTTCGTGCAGTGACGCTGAATGCGAGAATTGAGAAAATTGCCGACAATACATGTCGGCTGGTAAAGTTCCACCTTAAGGGGACTGTCTACCGTCCTTCATTGCTGTCCTCTTTTGTGTCGCAATAAAAAGCGTACCATGTGAAGTGTCTAACCTTGCAGCGGTTTATCTAGAATATGCATAGAAATTTTAAAAACATAATATTCCTGCCCGCGTTCTGTCTCCTTACCTCGGTGGGATGAATGCCCACAATGTTCGGTGCCGGTGAAGCTCCAAAACTGAAACCGCGTGCGCTTTTTGTAGGCTTCTTCAAGTTTTGGTAACTAATAAAACAAATACCCTAATGCTCGTTTCAAGTACGAAACACGTTTTTGTTATTCTCATGAGCAGCGGTGGACACCGTGCTCGCATGAAAAAAAGCAAAAAAGTAAGCGAAAATTAGGCTCTGGCGCAACCTAAAACAGCCTCAAGTGCATAACATACAATTTCAAGTTTTACGAGTTTGTTTTTAGGCAAACTATGCCTTTCTGCCAGGAATTTTTGCCCTACCGATGGACTGCCAAGATTGACCACATTCGCTGTTGGGTGACGCTATGGACGGACGAACGGACGGACAGATATGGCTATACCCTTTAGATCGGGCAGTGGCTAGCGCCACCAAGCCGTAATACTTAATGAACCAATAACTAGATTTACTTTTTTTTCCTTTAAATAGTGAGGTTGACGATTCATACTTTGCAATGAAGGGTTTAATTTTCACTCGTGTTTTGACTTTAGCCACCAATCAGATAACCTCCTTCTAGTTAATTCTACCCGCTTAAAGTCTATTTTGCCCTCCCTGTCCCTAAACCCCAGTGCTTTAAAAACCTCTGCGCCATCATCTTGAACTATAGGGTGAAGCCCCTTACAGAACATTAGCAAGTGTTCGGCAGTTTCTTCTTCCTCTCCACACGCACTGCATACCGTATCTACCCCTTCGTATTTGGCCCGGTATGTTTTGGTTCGCAATGCTCCCGTCCTGGCCTCAAACAGTAGAGAACTACCCCGAGTATTATCATAGATCCTTTTCTTGGCAATTTCCTGCTTAAAAGTTCGATAGATCTCTAGTGCGGACTTCTTAATCATGCCAATTCTCCACATATCGGTATCAGCTTTGTTTACCTTCTTCTTAACCATTAATTCTTTTTGGTTTGGCCCCCTGCTGTCTTCTAAGTATTTACTAGTCAATTTTCTGGTCCGCTTCCTCCATTTTGTATTGACATTCTTCATGTAGAAGTAGCTGAATATCTTCCTAGCCCAACGCTCCTCCCCCATTTCTCTCAATCGCTTCTCAAATTTTATCTTGCTGCTAGCTTCTCTGCCCTCAAATGATGTCCATCCCATATCATCTTGTACTCCCTGATTTGGTGTATTCCCGTGAGCTCCTAAGGCAAGCCTACCTATTCCACGTTGCTTAATTTCTAATTGATTGATTGATTTGTGGTGTTTACCGTCCCAAAACCACCATATGATTATGAGAGACGCCGTAGTGGAGGGCTCCAGAAATTTCGACCACCTGGGTTTCTTCAAGTTGCTTAATTTCTAATCTTGCTTGAACTTCTGATCTCATGCACAAGACCACATTGCCGAACGTTAGACCAGGAACCATGACCCCTTTCTATATTCCTCTCACAACATCATACCTATTGTAATTCCACAGTGCCCTGTTTTTCATCACCGCTGCATTCCTGTTACCTTTAGTCGTCACGTATATTTCGTGTTGCCTTAGGTACTCGGCCTCATTGCTTATGCATACGCCCAGATATTTGTATTTATCTGTTATTTCTAGTGTGACCTCCTGTATTCTAAGCTCACTACCTTCATTGTCATTCAAAATCATGACTGCTGATTTTTCCTTACTGAATCTGAAATCTAACCTATCTCCCTCATTACCGCAGATGTCCACCAGTCTTTGCAAATCTTCCTTGTTGTCGGCCATTAGCACTATATCATCTGCGTACATCAATGCTGGTAGTGCCTGTTCAATGAGTTTTCCCTGTTCGACGAAAGAGAAGTTGAAGCCCAGTCCGCTTCCTACTAATTTGGCCTCTAATCCTTGTAGGTACATCAGACCCTTTTCATAAGTACGCCACCTGACGGTGAGTTTTTCGTCAGTTTCACTTCGCAAAGGAGCGTGGGATAACTAGCGCCATCATGAGGGCATGGAAAGCGAGCCGGCAAGTGCGTGATTGTTGTGATGTTTGTATTGGGGGCTAGTTCTGCATATCATCCGCTGCAGTCGCACCGCTTTCGAGCTTGAACGAGCTCCTATAGTACTCTTTGATAAGCTTTCTGAGCTGCTTCCGCTGCACAGTGAGCAATATTTTGTACCCTTCAACGGGTTAGATGAGCAGTTTGGCTTGTTATGACTGGCGATGCATGGATCCGGCCTGCAAGGGACTCTCATCGGCGTGCCCTCCCGACGCAGTCCACGTCCTGTAAAAACGCAAGAAGTGTCTGTGTGCTGCAAGAAACGCGCATCAGCGTCGCTGGGACACACAACCTGGGTCATCTGCTGCGGTGCCCTCATAATGGCGCCAGACTGTAGTTCGCGTCCTCGGCATTAGGGGTGCCCTTTCTCGAAAAGGGTCCATAGTGGTCACTTTTTATCGGCTTTGGACATCAAGTTAAAATAATTCCTTTTTTTCTGGTGCAAAAGTATGCTCGTTGCCGCCGATTTAGTGAACGATCTTTGCATTTGCGCCATAATCATGAAGAAAAATATTTCCAAACGGTAGACAGTCCCTTTAAACACTAGCGCTCGTTTTCCCCCTGGTGGAAACATTTACTGGTGTACATTTCCCCTGCTTCTCTTAAAGTGACACTGAAACACATAAAAAAGAAACGAGATTGTGGTGTCCTGGTGAACTCGAAAATCAAGTCAAAAGCGTGCATAAACCAATGCAAAAACTTTGTTTTGCTGAAAACAAGCAGTAGGCACCGCGACTGCCATCGCGAGTCTCGCCGCCGCTGTGACTGGTCGAAGCTCCATGACGTCACTGTCGGGAAGGTGAGGACAGCTGACTGCGCTCGCCAGCAGTCAATGCCATGTTTCTCTGTTGAGGCGCTTCACCAAGCTCCCTACCGAGCTGCAGAAATTAGGCGCTTTTTCCTCTTCTAACCACCACCACCACCACCACTACCTGTTGTGATCGAGCAGTTGCTGTAAGTATGGCGAACTGTGAAATTCAGACCGAGTTTGCTGTACGTCCGGTACATGTTCGAGCCGGTCACCACATTAAAGGGCCACTCACCACCCTGTGTTTACAACAAGGGGGTCGTTTTCTCCTTCCTTTCGTACATACGGTGCATCCTCCTCGCCATTCAGTTCTTAAAAGCACGTGAACAATGTCAGCACTAGCGCTAAAGCCTATCAGGATATCGCGCTTCTCGGCTGCACGCTGTTATCACCGTTTGCGCAGTTGTAAACACACAGAATGAAGTGTGGTAGGTTGAACGTGCACGATATTCATGCGAGACAAAAAGAACGGATAGTCAGCGGCCTGGCAAGGCATTGCAGGAGGGCAATCACGTTTGGTATTCTGTGTATATGGACCAGTAGAGAGCATGTGCGCTGTATACGTCACAGCGACTACTGTCTGCATCACAGAAGTTTGCAAGAAGGACAAGATATGTCAGGAGAGAGTATTGCACTATTTTTTGTATTTTGGGAGCCTGGTGAACGGCCCTTTAAGAGCGACGGCTGAAGCGGCACAGGAAAGCGAGTCCCAACCAGCCAGCTTCACCCGCGTCGGAAACAGACCGGCAGGTATAAGATGCCTGCCAGTGTTTAATTTCACTGTATTAAACTGATACACTTATGATGCGCTTATCAGTGGATATGAAATTCGATAAGACACAGCAGCATCGGCACTCGCTTTTAGCCTATTGGCACGGTCCGCACTACGCGCGGGCAGCTTGCAGAAACATCAGCTGTTCATGGATTTTACAGCTCAGAGTGCAGCGTTGTTAATGCAGTCAGTATTGTACTTCACAGGGGGCAAGGCGCACGCAATGAATCAGTATGCTACCCCGAAAAAAAAAAAAAAAGAAGAGCCAGACGAGTGCCGCTCTTGCCGCAGTGGTGATATGTGGGGGCGTTCCTTCAGTCGAAGTTTTCTCACTCTAGCGCCGTTGTTTAATCGAACCTCGTGAAAAAGACCTCAGTAGGCATGTTGTAGGTCGCGGATATCGAATTCGCAATAAAATCGCGAATTCAAAACACCTTTAGTGTTCCTTGAATGTGCTAGTAAGATCGCGCAGGCCCAGTACCTTACTCTGCGCGCGGCGTCTCGCGTTTGTGATTGCGCCTCTACGGAATACTGTTAGTTTCTATTGCGTTGTGATCCCATCCCAGAAATGTAAATGAACATGAAGGCATTGATACCAGCAGTGAAATTCTAGCGACTCCCATCAGAATGCCTGAAACAGACAACCGACAAGCATGGATGGTACAGGACATGAGTAAACTCGTGTTGCATGAACTGGCAGTTCTCGTCTAAGCGCACTTGTTCTGAGAAATCGATTATTCATGCGCTATCCTCTGAACAAAACCGGATTTTATTCCTACATTACTGGTGAACCGATTACTATGGAGATTTTGTGTGGCTGCTCCTGTTCGTGGTGGTGTAAGTGTTGCAAACATGAATGGACGTACCAGAGTACACATGACATATCTATGCTGCACGGCAAAATATCCTGTACAGTTCTAAATCTGTTGCCGTAAAGGGAAATCACGGCTGCACATTCGCAAACAGTGCCACAACGCTAGCGTTTCAGGGAGCAGAGCAGCGAAAGCTATGCGAAAAAAAAAGAAAACTACAACATTACGTGCTTTTGCGCGCATTCAAGTTTTATAGCGCACATGCGCAGTGAACACGCTATTTATACGTGAGTAGGCATAGCTTGACCAGGGTTCATTTTTCGATTGGAACCAAGTGAACATTTCCCAACAACGATTACTTGGCCCTCGCAGATTACACAATAAAACTTCTACGTTTAGAGTACTTCATTGCTATCAAAAGTCACCGTGCAATTGTAATGTCAACCAAGGTTATGAGAAAGACTACCCGAAGAATAACACGTGTGAAATTGTGTTGCCAACATGCAGCATAACTTCTAAAAAAAGTCACTTATGGCGTATCGATTGATTGATGTTTGAGGTTTAAAGTCCCAAAACTACCATATGGTTATAAGAGACGCCGTAATGGAGGGCTCCGGAAATGTCGACCACCTGGGGTTCTTTAATGTGCACCCAAATATGAGCACACGGGCCTACAGAATTTTCGCCTCCATCGAAAATGCAGCCCCCGCAGCCGGGAATCGATCCCGCGACTTGCGGATTAGCAGCTGAGTACCTTAGCCACTAGACCACCGTGGCGAGGCTGTATGGCGTATCGCAAGCGTGCTTGAATGCGTGTAGTAAAGAAAAAAAAAAGGCCTTACGGCGTATCGCAAGCGTGCTTGAATGCGTGTAGTAAAGTAAAAACAAAATTATTGACTAAAAGCTGTCACTGCGACCAGGCCTGCTTGAGGTATGAAGCTTAACATGAAAAAAAGAATAATTCTCATAGGCGCGTAATAACAAACATCGACAGCAAGAAATTTGCTCAGCCTAGTAAGCCAAACCGAAATGTAATTTGTGGAGGTGCTGACACCCCCTGTAAAGTTGTTTGCGCCTCGTGGCGCACCTGTATTGCCCAAAAGCCGCATTTCGGGTTACAATCACCGGGCGATAGATGGCGGTGTGTTCACGTTGAGCATTTCTATCATCATCATGGTTGTTACAGGATCGATGGATGGATGGATGTGGCTGTACCCTTTAGATCGGGCGGCGGCTAACTCCACCTAGCCGTAATACTTAGTGAACTAACCGTTAGATTTATCTTTTTTTCTTTTAAATAGAGAGGTTGAGGATTCGTACTTTGCAGTGAAGGGTTTAATTTTCACTCGTGTCTTGACTTTAGCCACCAATCGGATAACCTCCTTCTAGTTAATTCTACCCGCTTAAAGTATATTTTGCCCTCCCTGTCCTTAAACCCCAGTGCTTTAAAAACCTCTGCGCCATCGTCTTGAACTATAGGGTGAAGCCCTTTACAGAACATTAGCAAGTGTTCGGCAGTTTCTTCTTCCTCTCCACACGCACTGCATACTGTATCTACCCCTTCATATTTGGTCCGGTATGTTTTGGTTCGCAATGCTCCCGTCCTGGCCTCAAACAGTAGAGAACTACCCCGAGTATTATCATAGATCCTTTCCTTGGCAATTTCCTGCTTAAAAGTTCTATAGATCTCTAGTGCGGACTTCTTAATCATGCCAATTCTCCACATGTCAGTCTCCGTTTCCTTCACTTTCTTCTTAACTGATAGTTCTCTTTGGTTTGGCCACCTGCTGTTTTCTAAGTATTTACCAGTCAATTTCCTGGTTCGCTTCCTCTATTTTGTATTGACATTCTTCATGTACAAGTAGCTGAATACCTTCCTAGCCCAACGCTCCTCCCCCATTTCTCTCAATCGCTTCTCAAATTTTATCTCGCTGCTAGCTTCCCTGCCCTCAAGTGATGTCCATCCCATATCACCTTTTACTCCCTGATTTGGAGTATTCCTGTGAGCTCCTAAAGCAAGCCTACCTATTCCATGTTGCGTAATTTCTAATCTTGCTTGAACTTCCGATCTCATGCACAAGACCGCATTGACAAACGTGAGACCAGGAACCATGACCCCTTTCCATATTCCTCTCACAGCATCATACCTATTGTAATTCCACAGTGTCCTATATTTCATGACTGCTGCATTCCTGTTACCTTTAGTCGTCACATATATTTCGTGTTCCCTTAGGTACTCGGTCCCATTGCTTATTCATACGCCCAGATATTTGCATTTATCTGTTATCTCTAGCATGACTTCCTGTAAGCTCACTACCTTCGTTATCATTAAAAATTATGACTGCCGATTTTTTCTTACTGAATCTAAAATATAACCTATCTCCCTTACTACCACAGATGTCCATCAATCTCTGCAAATCTTCCTTGTTGTCGGCCAATAGCACTATATCATCTGCGTACATTATTGCTGATAGTGCCTGATCAATGAGCTTTCCTTGTTTGATTAAAGAGAGGTTGAAGCCAAGTCCACTTCCTCTAATGTGGCCTCTAATCCTTGTAGGTACATCATGAATAGCAAGGGTGACAGTGGACACCCCTGCCTAAGTCCCCGTTTCACCTCTGTGGGCTTGTATACCTGTTTTTCCCACTTTATAACTACCTTTTTACTTTTATAGATTTTCTTTAAGAGATTAGTGACTCCATCTTCTACACTCAGAGTGTCTAGTATTCCCCACAAGTCCTCTTGAACCACATTATCGTACGCTCCCTTGATATCCAAAAATGCTAGCCACAGGGGCCTGAGTTCTTTTTCTGCTGTTTCGGTGCAGTGTGTCAGTGAGAACAGATTGTCTTCCAACCTCCTGTGTTTCCGAAACCCATTCTGCAGTTCCCCCAGCACCCCCTCATCCTCTATCTATGCCTGCAGTCTTTCCTTTATAATCTGCATTGCCAGCCTGTAGACCACTGATGTCCCTGTTATAGGATGGTAGTTGTTTGTCATCTCTGTCCCCCTTTCCTTTACAGTGGTAGCGCCGGCAGTGACCACTGGCGGTAGCAAGCCTTGGTGGCGGGCGAGAGTTGAGCGAGTCTCTTCTGCGCGTGGCGGTTGCTGCGAACGGTTGTCTCTGGCGTGCATCCCCGGTGCTCGGCACCACGGGCCGCGCTACGGGGCCCTCGTGGTAAGTGAAGCGTTGGCGTCGCCACCTTAAGTGTGTTATTGTTTTTGTCCTGTTATTTTGTATTCGTCGTATTATTGTGTTTGTCATGTTATTAAATATTTGTCCTGTTATTGTGTTTGTCATGGAGTGTATAGTAATATTGTTTGCAGATGTCCTAGCGTGTTAATTACAATTGATGTATCGATTAGGCGGACGATATCGTCGTTCAAAAGCAATTAATTGAATGTGTGTATGTTGTTCTTTGGTTTGTACCGACCGCGTCTGCTGTGTCCGATTCACTCCAAGAGCGTGGTGTGGCGCTCGCTTGCCATTTCGAGACCCCACAAGTTACGAATGTACAAAATCGTGCTGCGTGTACCCCTCATTCCTCGTTGTAAGCGGAACTGTCGTTGACTTGTGAATTGCACATCATTCGACGAGGACTACTTCATCTACGCTTAGGTGAGAATAATGATTAACAATGTCTTCTCCGACCGAGCGGGTCATCGCAATATTCTGTTTTCGAAGGCTAGTCCATTCAATAGTGCGACGAGAGGCCGTTGCTCCAAACGGCCACTGTACCTGTCATTTACTGCATTTTACTGCGACTAATTCACATTTACTTATACTCTCTTCAGAAGCATACGCACGGTGAGCGGCATGGGGTGTCTCGTGACTTTCATAAACATGTACACATTGTGCTCAAATCACTTCAGAGAGGAACTTGATGCCTGAGCCCTGGTCGGGTTAGTGTGAACACCCCCACCCCCGAAAAATATTCTGGCTACGCCCCTGCCGGCTCCTAAAACACTTGCAGTTGAGTGATGTATTGTACAATGGCATTTCATTCTGTTATAAGAAGTGCACTTCAAGGCTAATTGTAAATCTCACACTTTCCAATATATTAGAGTTGATTTCATCTGTACGTCAGGGATGCCCGCTTACGCCTTTGCTCTGTGCAATTCATCTTATGTTTAAGTGTGCTTCTAGCTCAAGAGAATACCGATATGATAGCGTTATGCAGATGGCGTTGCCAATTTTATTTTCACGGTATCAATTACGCCACCGAACAACAATGCCACCGCTCACGCGAACAAACTACGGACGTCTGGATCTGAAATATCAAATATCCTGGCTATTAAACATTGTGAGGAATGACATAGACTTCTACGCACCCGTTTCAAGCAATATGTTAAAATCTTTCTCTTACACTTTAAGATAACTTATCAATGACATTTTATGCGCCTTTTATACATGTTTTTCATTTTTTTAACTACAGTTTCAAGTTTCATAGTTTATTGCATAGAGGTGCATTATCTTGAACTGTTTAAATAGTATGCCTTTTTGCTCATGAAGTGTTTTGCATGATACATTTTTTTTTTTGATGAAGCGTTTTCATATTTTTTAAAGGCGAAGCTTTTTATAGTGTGGCTTGTGCGTCCCCCGTTGTCGTAGTGCGTAACATGTGGCATTTACCCGCATACCAGTGCCAAATACCCGCCCTCGGGCTCATATCCGCATGTCCACATGTTACGAAAAACGTAGCACGTCGTCGTTATCACGCTCTCGGTGTTAACAAAGCGCTGACAATAGAAATGTGGCTCATACTCTCGTTTAGTCATTTGATTGTACGCTGAATGGCGATACTTGCACATGATGAATATATGATAAAAAGAAGCAAAATGGCCGTACTCTTAAGTGTTCACTAGATGGACGGACGGACAGATGCACAAACGCATACACAGACGGACGCACGAACGGGTGCATGTACGGACTGATGGATGCACGGGCGGATTGCCGGACGCTTTACCCCTCTCATCATCATTTATTCCGTGGATATGTGCTGTGATTTTTTATTTTCCATAAAGTATTTTTATTGTATCGTTTCATGAAGTGTTGTTATAAGTTTTTGTTTTCTGGAGGTACTTGTCCGATGTGAAACTGTTTTTGATCTGTTTGCATTTAGTTATGTACATGTTGATGCTTTTTTGTTGTAAATGCATCAAAATCATGTATATACATGCCAAATGCGCAAAGAAGTAGGAGCCTCTGTCAGGCCACATGACCTTTAGCTCTTGCTCCTCTCTCTGTAAAACAAAACAAATAATTTAAAATTTCGATTTTTTTTTGCGTTGGTAAACCCAGCGCTCAAGAAGCAGTGCTACTCTATGTTAAGCCGCTGGTGCCAGCATAAATTTTGATAAAAGCAGAGTATTATGGCTAGGCATGTGGGTCCAAACTCCTTCGGTCTTCTCAAATATCTATTGTGATGCGACTCTTATGCGGTATGTTGTAGTGTCCCTCAGTAACTATTGTAGCAGCAGCCCACATTGGACCTCTGCGATAACTACGATACGCCGAAAGTGGCATCATGGCATGGACGAGACCTTTCCATTTTTGCGAGAGCAAAAGCATGCAATCCATTCCTTGTATGAAGGCTCATTTATGTTCTGCTGATGTTGCACTGCTCTCGTGTGCACGTTCAAGCCTTTCTTAGGATATTTTGTTGTTTTATTTGGCACTCTTCATGGAAACCCATTAAGAGAGGCAACAGTGTGACTCGCGCGACTTCATCACGCCTATCACCGCGTACGCCGTTTACACAGTTATACCTTGATACCAATTGCCCAGGCCAATGACTTCAATCGGGCAATATGTCTTAGTTTATTACTGTGTGAACGGCGTTTTCTTAGATATGCATGTCGAAGGTGTGCATAGTGCGTGTGCAAGTGATCGGTGTGATGAAATCGCGCGAGTCACACTGTGTCACTAGTGGCTCATTCATTGTTTATTCTACATTTCTTGATAATATTTCCTCTTAAGTTCACTCGAAAGCTCTTCACTCCTTGCGTTCCCCAAAGTTTTGGGTCGCTTTAAAGTCACGATGTAGTCGGGATGAAATTCGCTGTGGTCTGGAATAAATCGGCTGGTGGTTGGATCAATTTCAATGACACTTGCAATAAAATGACTGGCACTTGGATTATAGTGGCGGCTGGATTAAATTGATTGACGCCTAAATAAATTTGGCTGGCACTTGGATTGAATTGAGTGGGAAAACCTGCAGTATGCGTCTTAACACTAATTAGACATAAATGAGCTTGATTGTTATAGTACCAGTAAGGAGTGATTAGTATCTTTCAGGGTTTGAGGCCTCTGGGGTCATGGGAAAGTCGATTTGGACTCAATGTTCGCGATAAGATTTGCTTTATTTGGGCTCATCTTGCTAG
>WOVY01001432.1:170000-230899 GCA_013436015.1 Rhipicephalus annulatus
AAAGTAAAGTTGATAAAATTGAGTCCAGGCAGTGAGAACGAAGCCAATGAAACTAGACTTACTTTTTCGTCCCATTCTTGCATGTATGGCAGAAATTCCTTTTCAGCAAAGTCGGATGCCGTTTTTTGCATTTGGATCTGTTCCTCGCTGAGACCAAGAGTTGCTGCGCAAAACAAAAAGCGGTGATTGATTCATACAGACAGATTTCAGTGACTACACAAGTGCTGCGGTGCTACTTTGCCATTTCGTTCACCCACCCACACACACTGTATATATATATATATATATATATATATATATATATATATATATATATATATATATATATATATATATATATATATATGACGTACGAAGTGATGGTTGGTAGAGGCAGAGAAGGAAGAAGTGCAGAATAGAATAAACATGGCGTATGAGTCAGGCCACGTCGCCAATATATCATAGCGCCACACAAGTCGACAGGATGAAGACCTCCCAGCCACTTCATCAGTGTCTCATCATCGACGCAGTTCTACACAAGACGCCCTGACCATACACTGACTACCAAATCATCGCCGAGGAGGACAACGACCAGCACCATGACAGAACCATCGGCTGACCTCGACATCCCCAAGTACACCGGATCAGTGGACGACAGACCTGACAGGACTGGTTCAACCTGTTCGAACTCCATGCTGCCGCTGCATCTTGGTCGGAACGGGAGATGGTTACGAACTTCAGCGACTACATGACCGGTGAGGCATTCAAATTTTACCTAATTCACATATTCGAGAACGACGAGTCATGGCGAAAAATCAAAGAGAAGATGATTACCCGTTTTAATGACTATGACCAAGACTTACTCATTGCCAACCATCTAGAGTCAACTGCACACTATCGTCAATTTCCTAAGCAGTCCTCAAGCATTCGAAAGCCCAGTGCGAATCGACAAGTGGCTCAAGACAAAGGGGCACATGCGTTTACTTACAGAAGGCCATGCGTATATTGGCAAAAACCCAACCATCAAGCGCGTCTCCCTTCTACATGAAAGTCGGCATTTCAGAAGTCATCGCTTCAGTATATGACACGAGACGTTGCTCAACCACCTGATGCCCTTCACTCTTCGTCTCGCATACGTGGTCCACCACCTGGGTTTTCGTCACGCGGTTTTTCAAGCGCTCTTATCGCTCACCATTCGCCTCATAAGGACGCCACGACCTCGGTAGACGACCTAAAGCTTCACGAAAATACTCTGTCAAGCCATGCTCTTTCCGGACATGTTCATTCATCACCGTGTGGTGCACACACACTGGACAGTCGAAGCAAAGCAGAAGGCTCAGACACATCGAACGTCGCAAGCTACCAGGCGCAAGAACCACTCACAGTGAACTGCGAAGAAGCCCCTGAAGAGCTTCGTGTCATTTCTGTGGCCCCACAGACTTGCCAAAATCTGCAGTTAAAACCTAGTAATGCCACGTCACCCATTCTTCGTAGCGTCACACACTACGATTACAGCTCCTACCCCTCAGGAAACACCTAAAAAGACAAGAAGTCACCAGTTCCACCACGCAAGGATTCAGACACCATCCCATTAGTTTACGACAACGAGCACGCACGCAGCAAAGACAGTGACGCCGAAGACCGATCTACTGCAACGCTTTCAAACAGCGTCCACTCTTCGCAATAATGCCAGCTATTTCATCAGTCTCCACGTCCAAAGCATTCTTGTGTTATCCAGGACGCAACCACCAGCCTCGCCCACCAGAACTCCTGCGTTAACCGGACTGCTGCACTCTCCCCTGAAGTCTTGGAAAGTTTAGGGAACTCCCCTGGAGCATAGAACCAATTGTGAATTTCGACATTTGTGACTTTTTAACCTCTCCTTGTTTATTTTTTATTGTTCATAATCTACGCTTTCTTTCGGGGGCAGGGGGAATCGTGTGACGTACGAAGTGATGGTTGGTAGAGGCAGAGAAGGAAGAAGTGCAGAATAGAATAAACATGGCGTATGAGTCAGGCCACGTCGCCAATATATCATAGCGTCATATATATATATATATATATATATATATATATATATATATATATATATATATATATATACATATACATATACACATATATATATATATATATATAGGCATGGTGGTTGAGTGGCCATAGCGTTGCAAGTAGTCAAGTAGATCCTCTGCGAACGGTGCCACGATGTAGTTTATTTCGACGTTTCGGCCTAGAGTCTGGCCTTCATTAGGATTGATGAAGGCCAGACTTTAGGCCGAAACGTCGAAATAAACCACGTTGTGACTGCTCACAGAGAATCTACTTGACTAGGTATATATATATGTGTGTGTGTGTGTGTGTGTGTGTGTGTGTGTGTGTGTGTGCGTGCGCATGCGTGCGTGCATGTGTGTGTGTGTGTGTGTGTGTGTGTGTGAAAACCTTCTGTAAGCACGCAGTAAATAGCATTGGGGAGATTGTATCCCCCTTCTTTGTTTAATTCGTACAAAGTGTTTTTCACTGCTTGCTGCATTGTTATCGCACTTGACTTATTCTCTAAGGGAGGTCCCCCCGACAGTTTTCTAACTTCGGGACCTCCTCTGTACTGTAGAATTTTATTCATGTAAATGTATGCATTCCTGAAATAAAGTTTGATTGATTGATTGATTGATTGATACTTTAGACCCTTCTTGATTGGTATTCTATTGCTTTATTTATGAAGCACCATGGTAGCAGTTGATCCCCTATAGATTTCTTCCAAGATGTTTATATATGTTTCGTAGATGCCCTGATTTCGCAGTGTCTGCATGACTGCTGATATTTCTGCTGAATCTAACGCCTTCTCGTAATCTATGAAGGCTATGTATAGCGAGTGGCTATATTCTGAGCATTTCTCTATTACCTGATTTATAGTATGAATGTGGTCGATTGTAGAGTAGCCTTTTCGAAATCCTGCTTGTACAGCGGCATTGACCTCAACCTCGTAGCGTTGTGATGACTTTAAAGTGACATATAAACCTTTCTCATTCACGCTTCGCATATCGTCGTTTCCCACTAAACATGGGATCTGCCAATTTTTCTCTTGTGCTTGCGTCATTGTCGGCAAGCTGTTACTCACTGGTAATACTCGGACAGATTTCGCCAGCAGCATCGCCCTGGCGCCCAGCGTGTCGAGCCTCGTTCCGTTGGTTTCGGATCGCCACGTGCTTTTTGAGCAGGAGAGAGAGCCGTGCCTTCTGCTTCTCATACGGATGTAAACAAGAAAGGAGAATTTGCCCAGTCAATATGGCCGACTTCTGGCTTCACCACGGCTATAGTGCACTAGAATATTCTAGTACACTATACCACGGCTTCGCAACAAGTGACATCAGGGCCTTTCCTCATTTGGTTCCTGCATCCATAGTTTAACCGCGACAGGCTGCATAGAAGCGCATATGCTTTGACGGCTACGACGCACTTCGAATGACGATTTCGCATTTTAGCAAGCTACCGTCGAGGCATCAAACTCGATAACGAGATTTACGAGAAAATTCGGCCGCTCTTTCACTCTCCACGTGAGCCAAAAATGTAAAAAAAGTGGTCGATACCTTACATCCCTTGAAGTACGCGCGGATAACAAGCATCGAGAGCATATTGCAATTGATGCTAGCCGGAAATCGCCGCTCTGGCTTTTGGGCGATGACAAGCGATTTTTTATAGTTTTCCAGAAACGCGTGACGCGACAAGTGGCGGCGACGACGGATGGGCCTCTGCAACAGCAAAACTTGTCGCTCATCGAGTTTTACCAGGAAGACGCGCACGGTGACCGGGCGCCGCATGAGAGACGGAATTCTACTGTAGAGGCGGCGCCCGGCCAACCGTGTTGTCTGTACAAGCGTAAATTAATGACGTGAAAACACTGACGCTAAAAGACTTCTTGCTATCAGCGAGGAAATCGCGGGTATGCGGCTAGGGCTTTACTCCTTGAACACCTGGTTTATACTTGTCATTTCCATTCAGCGCGTTTCTAATAAGTGCAGTTTCGTCGACCCCTTAACAAACCACCAGGTGGCGACCGCAGTCCACGCGACTGCTGAAATCCGTAGAAAAGGGCTTACAGGGGAACGAAATACCAGACACTTAAAGTAGAATGAACTTAATCTATTAAGGCAAAAAACAAATGATTAACTTTCGCTCGTATAGACCGCTAACCATAACATCTGTGCAATACAGGTTGGCGACACAAAAAAATTAAAAATGGAAACTTGGGCAGAGCAAAATGATATTTTGCGAGAACTTGATAATGGATTTCGAATCGACAGGTGGTAAGACGATAACCTGCTTGTTCTTACTCAGTGTATAGAAATATTTGAAATAGAAAACAGGCTCTTATACGTAGCGTATCTGGACATCACTGGGGTGTATGACAGCGTAATCAGGAACTTTTGTGGGACATATT
Organism: Rhipicephalus annulatus; assembly: GCA_013436015.1. NCBI lineage: Eukaryota > Metazoa > Arthropoda > Arachnida > Ixodida > Ixodidae > Rhipicephalus > Rhipicephalus annulatus. The sequence continues at coordinate 174,415 of WOVY01001432.1, forward strand.
AAAGGAAGTCGACCTGGGTGACGACTGTAAACAGCTTTTGAGAGAAATATACCAAAAAACACAGTGTGCATAGAATGGGTAGGAATAAGTAGCAATGACAGCGCTGCAATCAACAAGGGGCTCAGACAAGGATATTTTTTGTCCCCACAGTTATTCATGCTGTACAATTAAGGTTAGGATGGAAAAAGCGCTAGAAGGTAGCAACATTAAATTTAATATGTCACGCAAACCGGCTGGCATGACTGTTGAGCCGAAGCTTCTGGGTCTATTTTATGCAGACGATATTGTTCTATTTGCGGACAGTCGGAAGGCGAGGCTCTAGAACTAGGATTTAGTACATCAAAAATGTGGATTGAGGTATTCAATAATCACGAAAACCAGGCGGCATCAATACATAGCCAAGAAATACCGAGGGTAAGCGAGTACAAGTAACTTGGAGTATGGATAAATGAGGGAGATAAATATATGGAAGTACAGGAGATAAAAAAACATCAGCAGCAAAGGGAAAGAGGAATGCTGCAATAAGTGAAGTACAGAACGTTATAGGGATACAAAAGGTATAAAGTACTTCGAGGTCCGTGGAAAGGCGTAATGCTTCTAGGGCTTACATTTGGGAACTCCGTAGTGTACATGAAGTCAGAGGTGGAATGAGGAATGCATGTAAATCGAAGCGCTGTAGGACGCCTCGCATTGGGCGCTCACAGGAAAACGACGAACGAGGCTGTAAATGGGCATATAGGATGGACAGGCTTCGCAGTAAGGAAAGCTCAGAGTAAAATGAGATTTAAAGAGAGGCTTGGGAAAATGAAGGAGAGTAGATGGGCAGCAAAAGTGTTCAGGTGTTTGTACAGGAAGAGCGCGGACACAAAGTGGAGAAAAAGAACTAGAAGGCTCACCATTGAATATATGGCTGACAATGGGGGTGATACAGCAACACGTCAGAGAGGTGGAGATCTTTTATTGAATGACAGTGATGTAAAAGAAGCTAGTTCTCAGTAACTACCGAAAGGGCAAGAACGAACTGAGGGGAAAGAGGTTTTATTGTAACTTAAGGGGAAGCGCTTTACTGTTCGAAGCGAGATTGGGTTGCCTTAGAACGCGTAGTCGTTAAGCGGGACTCATTAAAGAAGAAGAACAATGTACATGTTGTGTGGGAGCTAAGGAAACGATAGAACATGTTCTGGTTAAATGCGGCGATATATATTTACCCAGCTATACGTGTGGGTACAAGTCTACATGAGGCTCCGCGATAGAAACAAGAGATGATTATAGTGGGAAATGAGGTGATTCTGCCTGAAGAGGCAGGATGACCTCATTGGAACAAGGACCATCAATTTACATTTTCTTGTTACAATAAGATTGATTTAATCTACGTAGATATTTTTCTTTTCATTTTCTTTTTTTTTGCGAGCTTGGTAGCACACATCTCACCGCCCCGTTATAAAGAGGACGCTCATAGCATTCATCCGTTTATCTTTGCCCATACCTCACCATATCCATCCATACAAAAAAATAGTTCTGCGCCTGGCTATAGCCTAGCTAGAGTGTTGAGTGGCGTGACCGCGCCTGGCTGCCTCATAGCACGGCGATAGCGAGTTAGCCATTTTCTAGGAGACCGTCGCCACAATCGTTTTGGTCACGCCTGCATTAGCATGTCTTCTATTCCCCAATAAATAACTATATTGTCTTTTATACCAGTGTCACATGGGTACTTCTGACCGCGATCAGTCAGTACGGATAGGATTTTTTGGTCGCTATGGACGCGCAGATTATGATGACAATCCTGGTGCAGAGTTCATCTACGTAGCAGCCTACGTAGCAGATTTGCGTCTAAGCAGTTTTGCGTCTAACAGATTTGTGACAGATTTGCGTCTAAGCAGTTTGAAGGAAAGAGGTTTTTTCCACGTGAAACGGGGTTTATTGGCACAAGTAGTACTTGCACAGCAGGTCTATGAATGCGGAAAGCGGGCGGCAGCAACCGACTCGGGAATCACAGCACTCGGGGCAAATGCTCGCACTTTGCTCCTCTCTCTAAAGGCGTGACCCACTGCGGTACATAATCTTCTTCCTCTCTACAATACCCCGGCGACGAAGACAAGCCATCCTGGCAAGTCAAGGTGACGAAAGTAGGAGTGAGTCATGATAGGGCTTGAGACGACTCACGTGGACAGTCTCACGACCAAGGCGTCGCCTGTCTGTAGATGGCGTGACCAGCCCGATCACGTATATGACATGAGATCGACGTTCGACGACGTGATAAGGACTGTGAAACTTAGGGGCAAACTTAGAAAACAGACCTGGGGAGTGGAAGGGCAGTCGGAGCCAGACGAGCGAGCCCACGGCAAAAGTCTCGACTTGCTGGTCGCGGTCGTGGCGGTCTTTTTCGAGTGCTTGCTAGTCCAAGGTGAATGATCGGGCCAACTGACGACATTCTTCAGTGTGGTGCACAATTTTAGAGAGAGGGTTGAATGCTGAGACGTGGGGACGATACGGCAAAATGGTGTCAAGAAGCATTGCTCACGCTCATATAGAAGAAAGAAAGGCGAGAAGCCTGCGGTTGACTGCGTTGCAGTGTTGTACGCATAAGTCACTAATGGGATAATGATATGCCAGTTCGATTGGTCGGAATCGACATTCATGGCGTGCATGTCTCCTAGCGTTTGGTTGAAACGCCAAGTTAGACTGTTGGTCTGCGGGTGGTAGGCTGTAGAGGTGTGGTGCACCGTGCGGCATGCCCGAATTGTTGTTGTACAACTTCGGATAAAAAGACATGCCCTCTATTACTTAGTAGTTCACGTGGTGCCCCGTGACGCAGTATGAAGCGTCGCAAGACGAAATTGGCTACGTCACGTGCACTAGCCGTAAGTAGTGGAGCTGTTACAGCATACCTCGTCAGATGGTCGACGGCGACAATGATCCATCAATGTCCAGTGGCAGTGTACGGAAGGGGACCATATAAATCGATTCCAACGTGGTCGAAAGGGCGCACCGGACACAGTAGAGGCTGTAATAATCCGGGTGAATGGGCCAGTGTCTTTCTTTGTTGGCATAATGAACAAGATCGAACGTATTTTTGTACAGAGGTGCACATACCACGCCAGTAGTAACGCTGGCGGATCCGGTGATATGTTTTTAACACACCTGCGTGAGCATGTTGTGGGTCGGCATGAAAATACGCACATACATCAAATCGCATGTGGCGTGGTATAACCAAGAGCCATTTACGACCATCCGCGTGGTAGTTGCTGCGGTATAGTTGCGCGTCCCGTATCTCGAAATGTGTGGCTTGACGTCGAAGAGCGCGTGGGTACGTAGACATTGAGGAGTTGGAAAGAATGTTAAGGAGAGATTTTATCCATGGGTATTTCCGCATTTCAGACGACATGTTTGGGACGGAAATGGGAGCGACAGGGATTGGCGATAGGGATTGGCATCCGAATGCAGGTCTGCGCTAGATCTCACTGGTGATCGTGAGAGGGCGTCCGCATCAGAGTGTTCTCGTTCTGAGCGGTAGACGACACGAATGTAGAATTCTTGTAGGCAAAGAGCCCAACGTGCAAGGCAACCTGAAGGATCTTTTAGCGACGCCAACTAACGAAGAGCGTGGTGGTCTGTCACAACGTCGAAACTCTGTCCGTACAAGTAAGGATGAAACTTTCTTAACGCCCAAACGCTCTTTTTCAGTTACTGACTAGTTAATTTGCGCTTTCGTGAGTTCGCGGCTTGTATATGCGACGACGTACTCTGAAATACCAGGCTTGTGTTGCGCGAGTACTGCTCCCAGACCAACGCCACTGGCGTCTGTGTGCACTTCAGGGGGGGCACTTGGGTCGTAATGGCGTAGAATGGGTGGTGACGTAAGCAGCCGGTGTAGTGTAAGGAAGGTTTCGTCACATGCTGGGGTCCAGTTGGAAAGATTAGCTGGACCGTTCAGTAGTTGCGTAAGTGGGGCTATTATTAATGCAAAGTTGTGGACAAAACAGCGAAAATACGAGCACAAGCCGATGACGCTCCTAAGTTTTTTGAGAGAAGTCGACTTCGGAAAGTCGGCTGCGGCTCAAAGTTTGTCCTGGTCGGGGCAAATTCCATCCTTTGACACAACAAGACCAAGTATGGTAAGTTGGCGAGCCCCGAACTGGCACTTCTTTAGGTTAAGCTGGAGATTTGCCTTAAAAGGCACTGAAGAATTGTGCGCAGACGATCGACGTGGGTAGGGAAATCAGGAGAGAGTACTATAACATCACCAAGGTAACAGAAGCATATCTGCAATTTAAGGCCACGTAAAATTCTGTCTATCATTCGTTCAAATGTTGCAGGTGCATTGCACAGACCGAATGGCATAATCATGAATTCGTATAGGCCATCCGGCGTAACGAACGCTGTTTTCGGACGGTCACACTCTGCCATCAAACCTGCCAGTAACCTGAACGTAAGTCCAGTGACGAAAAGTATTTGGCACCTTGTAGGCAATCGATAGCGCCATCGATGCGGAGAAGATGTTATACATCTTTCCGTGTAATTTTGTTCAGTCGCCGGTAGTCGACACAAAATCTAATCGAACCGTCTTTTTTCTTCACTAGCATAACAGGTGAAGACCAGGGGCTAGAAGATGGCTTGATGACACCGCGCTGAACCATATCGTCCACCTGCTCTGCATTTACACTTCGTTCCTTGGATGATACGCGGTAGGGGCGTTGCCGCAAAGGAGGGTGCGTTTCAGTGTAGATTGTGTGAGCGACGGTGTTTGTTTGACTCGGTGCCTTTTGAGAAAGGTCAAATGAATCTCGGAATTCATGCAGAAGGGTTATTAGCTGGTCCCGCTGATCCGGAGGAAGCTTGCTGTCGATGGAGCGATTGAAGATATTCAAGGAGTAGTCGTCCCGCGTAAAAAGAGTAGTAACGACATTCAGTTGAAGTTGCTGGCCAGGGTCGTGGGACTCAATAGGCACAATAATGTTGTCATCAACAGGAAGAACATAGCCCAGTGTTTCGTGAGCTCTTAAGGTGAGAGGGCATGAGCTAGGATTGCAAACGACAATTCCGAAAGTATCTTGGTGAGGTGGCAGAACGGCGTATGGCAGAGACGTATTATGGCGGCGACTGAAAACGTCAGATGGGGAGAACACCACGGTAGAGCCGGAAAATTCAGTGCAATTGACGGGAACAACGATGGCACTAAGAGGAGGAACATCTATGTCGGAAGCAACAAGAAGCTTGCCAAGGTGAGTTAGCTTATTGTCGGTAGATGGCGCATCAGAAAACACAGAAAATTTCACCTGCACGCGAGCGCAGTTAATTACGGCATGGTGGCGGGACAAAAAATCCCATCCAAGTATCACGTCGTGGGAACAAGTGGCCAACACGAGAAACTCGATGTGGTACAGGACGTCCTGAACAATTACTCTCGCCGTACATGCTCCGACTGGTCGAATTGGTTGCACGCTCGCGGTATTCAGCCAAGTGTCGGAAGGCGGCGGCGTTGCTTTTCGTATCGAACGGCAGAGTTTTTTACTCATTGCAGATACGTCGGCACCCATGTCAACAAGCGCAAGAGTTCGTACACCTTCAGCAAACACTTCCAGAACGTTTTGGGGGGGGGATGGGCAAGGACTTCTTGCTGTGTTGCTTTGGAAGCTCGCAGCACGAGCTTCGAAAGAACTTTGTGGACCGGAGTCTGGTTCAACGGTCTCAGCCGTATTTGAAGGTTCGAAGTGAACCGTAAGACTTGGTGTACTTGAACCAGCGACACCGACTGGTAACTCCTCCCCCCTTGAAGAAGAAATGCCTGTACATAGAGGCCACATGTAACAGTCTGATGCATAGTTAAAAGGCATGGACGGAACGTGACGGGGAAGACTTTTAGGTGTTGAAGGCGAATTTGTATGAAAAATAACAAGGCGCGAAGCATTCCAGATGTTACCATCACTTAAGCAACTAGTGCTTGGTGATCTGTTTGTAATGTGAAGTGCCGGCCCCACAAGTAAACATGCCATTTCTCACAGGCAAAAAGACGCGAGAGCTTCACGCTCTCCTACTGAATATCTGCGTTCAGCAGGGGTCAATGTATGAGATGCAGCTGATTACCTCTGAGTTGTTGAAACACTGCTCCCAATCCAACATCGGACGCATCTGTCGTGATGACGATGGGAAGCTTCTCATTGAAAATACTAACAGCTGGCTCTGAGGCTAGTATTGACTTAACTCGAATGAAGTTCTGCTCAGCTTCAGCTGACCAGTTAAATGGCTGTGCTTGACGAAGTAGAGTACGCAGCGGTTCAACAACATCAGCATAGTGAGAGACAAACTTGGCATAATAGCCAACAAGACCTAAAAAAGATTGCAAGGTTTTGGCATCAGTAGGCCATGGGGAATTGACAATGGCCTGAACTTTAGATTCAACAGGTGTCAAGCCGCGGGAACTGACATTATGTCCTTGAAATTGTAACTCATTCACAGAAAAAATACACTTGTTATTAAGTTTCATACCACATTCACTGATGCGGTTGAGAACAGTATGCAAGTTAGCATCGTGCTCTTCGCGAGTGCGTCCCCACACCAAAATGTCATCCAAGTAACAAAGGGCGCCATTACAACCCTTAAGAATAATTGACATCATTTTCTGAAACACTGCAGGGGCAGATGCAAGCCCGAAACACACGCGGCGAAACCGAAGCAAGCCTTCGTGCGATACAAATGTGGTTAAGTCTCTACTGCACTCAGAAAGTTCAACTTGGTGATAAGCGGACGCGAGGTCCAGCTTGGAGAAACATACCGCTCCGGAGAGCTGATGAAGCAGTTCTTCAATGTGAGGAAGTGGAAAACCGTCTACGACGATCGCCTTGTTCGGTTCTCGTAAGTCGACGCATGGTCGAAGGGATCCATCTTTTTTCTTGACGACGACCAGTGGAGAAACCCAGTCAGAAGCAGTGACAGGCTCGATGATTCCGCTGGCTTGAAGGCGAGAGAGTTCCACAGAAACTTGCTCACGGAGAATAAGAGGAATGCGGCGCAGCTTGGCACGCACAGGGCACACACCTGGTCGACGCATCACTTTATGCACAAAACCGCGCACACAACCCAGTTCACGGGTGAACAGGTGGTGAAATTCAGAAGGCGCGTTGGTCAGAAGATCATCTTGGACGTCGACTTGAGCACATGTCATAGACGCACCGACAATGTTGATGGACAAAGCCCTGATGGCATCACGTCCCAAAAGCGAGCTGCCGTTGGCAGTTACATAAAAAGTAATGGAAGCAGTGCGACTGCGATAGGAGACCTGAGCTGTAAAATGACCTAAATTATCAATCGTTTCCTTGGAATATGTTTGTAGAACGAGTGTGAAGGCAAAAGCCGAATGTTGGAAAAATGACTATGAAAGTCAGCGGCACTGAATAAAGAGACCAGTGTCCACGAGAAACGGCAAGGGCACACGGCTCACTGAAGCTACGATGCTGGGCTCGGACGTAGTGTGGAGGCCATACACATTTAAAACATTGATCGTATTGGTCTGTGCAGTGCTCGAAGGAGTGGACGAAAAAACTGGTTCAGGAAGATTTGCTGGACGGAAATTGCATACGGACTGAAAATGTCCGATTTTTGCGCACGCAAGACAAGTGCGGTTTCTCGCGGGACACTGCGCAAAATTGGCTAAATGCCGAGCCGATCCACAACGAAAGCAATGCGCGGTTGCGTTTGGAGAAGAAAATTGCGAACGCGAGTTAGGAGTTCGGTGCTGTTCCTGAAAACCAGAATTTGGCTGAATGGGGCCGCCATATTGCCGGCTTCCTCGCCCCCGCGACGCAGAGAGGGCGCCATGTTGGCCGCCACGGGAGGACTGTGCAGGCGGGCGTCCATGTTTCCGCCGCGCCGAGACGAAGATGAAGGGCCGCCATGTTGACGCGTCCCGTGAAACAAAGAGTCGCCGCCTTGGCCCCCCGCAGCAGAAAGTTGCTGCGCTGAATGCGGAGCGAATCGCTCCAACTGGGAGCGAATAAGGTCGTCCTCTCGCGCAATCGAGAGGGCTTCGGATAATGAAATCGAGGAGCCTTTTTGAAGCATGCGGCAGCGGACGTTTTGCGAGGCTACCCCGGTGAAAAGCTGATGGCGGATCATATCGTCCTCGAGCGCGCCGAAGCCGCACGACGCGGCGAGCGTTCGAAGAGAAGTAATGAACTCGGCGACTGGCTCGCCAGGCAATTGTCGCCTTCCTTGGAATTTTACGTGTGCGAGATAATTGCACGAGACATCTTTAAAATGCTCATCGAAAAGAGCAACAGCATTCTTGAAGGCATTGCCCGACGCTGGCGTCGGCGACGCGTTGGTGGCGTCTAAAGTATAGAAGAGCTTTAACGCGGCAGGGCCCAACGCGTTGAGCAGCAGGGCCTTGCGACGCTCGGGCTTGCCGGCGTCCTCCCTGGCCGCGTCTGCGTAGGCCTGAAACACCAATTTCCAGTCAGCCCCCGGAAGTGGCGGGTCTCCGGGCGAAGGAAGAAATTGGGGAGGTGGAATAGGAGACGCCATTTCAAGCAAGAAGAATGGAGAGGTGCAGACGAGAAGAAAATGACGCCAGTACACTGTTTGAAGAAGAAGACAGGGCGGCGTAGCTGAATGAAGAAGAAATGAAGCGACGCAGCACGCAGCAGCCACATTGCTGTATAATTTCTTTTCTTTTTTGTATGTTTATGTTTTATTTTCAAGGTTTTTTGAAATTTAACACCTTTTTATTATTACCTACCGTATATACTCGTGTAAGGGCCGCCCTCGTGTAAGGGCCGCACCCCAACTTTGAAAGCGGATATTTCGAAAAAAAAAAAAAACAAAAGTTCAAAATGTCCCGCCAGAAAAGTGTAGTTAGTTCATTTACAGCCAGATGGCGCTGCACGCTTTTCCGCTTTTATTCTACTTCCGCCGACGCGCCGACCACGCTGTTGACAGCGCGCCGCCATATTTGCCTTGTGCGGCCTCTTTGTTGGCATCGTTCCTAGCATCGTGTCGATACGTTGGCAGCGCGACTTCAGATCGGTGTCGTCGGTGTCACTTTGTTGGTTGTAGTGAACCCTGCAGAAGCCAGCGCACGTGACGGACGATGGGCCGGCATCTGAGATCATTCACTGCAGCATTTAAGCTGCAAGTGATTGACTATGCCGAGGAGCACGGGAAGCGGGAAGCTGGACGAAAGTACGACGTCGATGAGAAGCGCGTGCGTTACTGGATGAATCAGAAAGATGCCCTCGCCGCTACTAACAGGAGCCGAAAGGCGTTTTCGCGGGAAAAAGTGCAAGTACCCGCAACTCGAAAGCGAGCTCGTCAACTACGTCGTCGACACACGAAGGGACGGCTACGCCGTATCGACTGACATGATACGCGTCAAAGCCCTCAGCATCGCTCGCCACATGGAAATACCCCCGGCACAATTCAAGGCAAGTCGGGGCTGGGCTACGCGGTTTATGAACCGTAACCAGCTTTCTATTCGGCGCCGAACGACGATTTGCCAAAAACTGCCGCGCGAGTACGAAGACCACGTCATTAAGTTTCATCGCTTCGTGAATGCTCTCAGGAGGGAGCATGAATACGACCTGTCCCAAATTGGGAATGCGGACCAGACACCTGTGTGGTTCGATGCACCGGAAAGCACCACAGTGGATTTAAAAGGTGCGAAAAGTGTGTCTGTGCGCACGACTGGTGCAGAACGCCAAAGGTGCACTGTGATGTTGTGCATCACGGCAGACGGCAGGAGGCTTCCGCCGTACGTCGTATTTAAAAGGAAGACTCTCCCAAAAGAGAAGTTCCCTCAGGGAATCGTCGTACGTGCGCAAGAGAAGGGCTGGATGTCCGAGGAACTGGTCGTTGACTGGATTAAGACCGTCTGGGCAAACAGACCTGGAGGGCTGTTACAACGGAAAGCCCTCCTTGTTTTGGACAGCTTTAGGGGCCACTTGACCGACCGCGTCAAGAACCGAGTTGCCGCAACTCGTACGGACTTGGCCGTCATTCCCGGTGGCCTGACGAGTGTGCTGCAGCCGCTCGACGTATGCGTCAACAGACCATTCAAAGTGGAATTTCGCCGATGTTACTCTGAATGGATGGCTGGAGGCGTCCACGAGAAGACCCCTACAGGACGGCTGAAGCGGGCGTCGCTCCAACAGGTGTGTGAATGGATTTTGAATGCGTGGCGTGCCATGTCAGTAGAAGTAGTTGCTAAAAGCTTCAAGGTAACGGGAATTTCGAACTCCATGAACGGCACCGAAGATGACCGTCTCTGGGAAGACGCGGACGCCGAGGCGAGCTCCTCCGAGAACGAGGACAGCGAAATGGAATCCGAATAAAAACATTTCTGGCATGTCATTTGTGACTCTTGCACTCTGCTACTGTTGCATAAACAGTACAGACCTTTGGCCTGTACTGCCTGTACTAAATCGGCCTGATTCGTGTAAGGGCCGCACCTAGCAAAATTTTCGAAAAAAAAGTGCGGCCCTTACACGAGTATATACGGTATATTACCAAATTATCCAACCCTCTCTTTAAAGAAGTGAATTATTTTAAAAAGCAAGGCACCGTCCCATTCATGGCCTATCCCCCTAGGTGGGTTGCGCCAAGATGTTGAGGAACCAACCAACCAACCTTGCTTGGAACAAAGAGCGACTAGGGTTAGCAGGGTAGGTCCGTTAGAGGCAAGAAAAAGACGAACACGAAAGACGAAATGGGTTCTTACACGTCATCGTCGCCATTGCTGAGTTGGGGGCTGGCTGGTCCCGACGAAGCAGAAGAAGAACGCGGCCGGCGGGGACGCCGACCAGCCCGAACACGCGGGTTAGCGCGAAGCGCCGAAGAGAAGAACAACCGCACTCCACGGTTACCCAACGCACACTCATTTTATTTTACAGTCGCCTTGAAATCCTGGATTAAGGTCCCTAGATGAAACAAGTTTACAAGGTAGCGACACCCTCCCTTTTCCTCCTCGCTTATTTGCCTGAAGCGCCCCCTAGAAGGTGTAAAACTTTCATCCAAAAGCGAATGTTTGGGTTCTGTTGCTACGGTGAATAGATGTAAATGAAACAAAATGGAACGAAATAAGACGTAGAATAAACAGTTACCTTTATGAACATAAATGGCACAACGCAAGAGCAAGCGGGATGGGCGTTACTCAACCGGCAACGTTGTGCAGTTCTATACTTTACACCACTAGCCATGGCGTCTCGCGTAGTACATTTTAGTTCCACGGCCGCGGTATTTCGTCCAGTTCTAACTAGTCCACTTCTCCGATTGTGTTTTGTTCGTGCTGTGACACAGTGAACGTGCTTCTTGCTGGATCCTGTAAGTGGTCACAGGGCGTGACGTTGTGACGATTGATTACAACCGGCTTGTGCACACGCAAGAAAAAAAAAACTACGACCAGACTGGTACGAACACTCGTCCAGCAGCACTGCGATGACGTTTTTTTAAATGTGCCCATTTGGACAATCGTGATGCCAAGTGATTCTGATGCGGTGCTGGGAACTTCCTGAAAAGTGAGAGTTCTACTGGTGAGGTGTCTCGAAGCAGCGCGTTTCGGCTCAAGCGGGAACTGGTCAAGAGTGAAATGTTTTGTAAGGTGCGTTGATTACAACCTACAGCTGCTCTGTATACGTGCATACCCACATGTATTTGTACCAACTGGCATGCACTAGACACGCATTAGACGCGCGCCTGGCGTTTCAATAAAAACCGACAAGTGAACTCGCTTCGCAGATCCGCGTCGACATACGTTGACGGAGTTGCACGAAAGCATTCGCGTGATATGGTTTATAGTTGCACTTCATGGTGTGCTTCATCTCGGAAAGCACGAGGTAAGTTGAAGAGAGCGAAACCATTTTCTGTTGTTTACGGCAACGCAATATTGCTGAAAAACGCAGATGTTGCATTGAACGAGCATGGCGAAACAATCTTGGTCGACTTAGCGCACACCGAAACGCTCCTCCTCTTCAGTTTATGTTCTGGCAACAATTTTGTCTTTGGTCACGGCGAGAATCCGGCTGGAGCCATATGCGCATGCGTACTCGTTTTGAACCTTTTGCATAATAATAAATAACAGCACCAGCCATTTGCAAGATCACGTGCAAGTAATGCACCAATTACAGACGCGGATGGCAGAGAAAAGAGGAGTAATCGAGAGAGTGAGGAGGACGGCTCGAGAACAATGAGTGACGCTACCTTGTTTCATCTAGGGACCTTATCCTGGATTCCAGAGCGGCGCCCTCTGGCACCCTCACATGTCATTCCGAAACAGAAACCGACAACCCAGAACACAACACTTCTACAGTGCGACGATTTCGCAGCTCGTGCCTCCGGAGCTGCGGCAGTCAGTTTTCTGTCTCTATGGGGTTCGGTCGGCGACGCAGAGCGGACGGAGAACGGTAGCGGCGTGGTGAGGATGAGCGACGGGGACCGAATGGTCTGTAGTCGGCAGCAGGGTGGTGGTCTAGTTCGGTTGGTGACGGGTTGCGTTCCACTGATTGTCGGTCGTATTGACGGGGCAGTTCTCGTTGCGCGTTGTACGAGGCCGGGAAAGAGTAGTCAGGGTACCTGGGAGCTGCAGCCGGGTCCGTTGCGAAGCGCCGGCGACAGAAGCGTGCCACGTGACTTGGATATTCGCATGCGTAACAGATCGGGCGATTGTCAACTGTGCGCCAAGAGTGTCCGTTATAGCGCTGTTGTGTTACTGGAAATGGCGTCGTTGGTACTCGTACAGGCTGGGGAGTCGGCCCAAGCGGAAGTCGTTTTGGAGTAGCAGCAACAGCAGCGTAAGTCAATGACGCCGTGACGGGTGCTGTCTGAGAGACGGACGGCAGTGCCTCAGAGACCTGCGCCTGTATTACCTGCCTCATAGCGGGCGCGAGACACTCAGAGGAGGGTTCCGTTGCCGGTAGTTACGACAGGCACGAAAGTTATCGGGCCACCTCCTCGCGCACATATTGTTTGATTTCCGACATTATAGTGTTGTGTTCTCCAGCCAGTGTCAATGCCGCGAGAGTTTCATTGGTAGCCGCCGGCCGCCGTCTCATGACCCGTTGTTTGCGCAACTCCTTGAAGCTCTGGCAAAGAGGGGCGAGTTCGGACACGGTACGTGGGCCCTTGGCTAGCAGCATTTGGAAGGCGTCGTCGTCTACCCCTTCAAGATGTGTTTGATATTGTCTGCTTCGATCATTGAAGGGTCAAGGCGCTTGCACAAGTCGAGCACATCCTCGATGTAGCTTGTGAAGCCTTCCCCTGAGCTGTGCGCGTCCCCGTAGGCGCTGTTCGGCACGAAGCTTGTATACCTCGGGGCGACCGAACACATCGGTAATGCGTAGCATAAAAGCACCCCAAGTGGCGAATTCCGAGTGGTTGTTAAACCAGAGACTCGCTACCTCTTTCAAGTAGAAGGGTACGTATTGCAGCTTCGAAGGGTCGTCCCACTTGTTGCTTGCGCCTACCTTTTCAAATGTCGACAGCCAATCTCCTACGTCTTGCTCATCTTGCACTGCGGCACATAATCTTCTTCCTCTCTACACAGTTTTGGCGCAAATTCAGCGGGGCAACGACCGTGTAATCGCGTACGCAAGCCGTCTGCTTTCTAAGTCTGAACGCAATTACTCTATAACAGAACGGGAATGTCTCGCCCTTGTCTGGGCGGTTTCGAAATTCCGTCCTTATTTGTATGGCACCCCTTTCCGTGTCATCACAGATCATCACGCGCTGTGTTGGCTTTCTTCTCTGAAGGACCCCACTGGACGACTTGGCCGTTGGGCATTACGCCTACAGGAGTATTCCTACTCGCTTGCTTATATATCTGAACGTCTGCATTTGGACGCCGATCGCTTATCCCGCTACCCTGTTGATCAGCCTGACGAATCAGACATCGAGCCTAGCCTCAGCGTCATGTCAATGTCCCAGTTTCTTCAGATTGGTGATGAACAACGTCGTGATGCTTCTCTGCGGCAACTTATTGGCCGTCTCAAATCTGCTCCGAACGACGCGTTGCTTCGCATGTATGTCCTCCTGAATGGCACGCTGTACCGTCGTAGCTTCCAGCCAGATGGCCCTGAGCTCCTTCTTGTCGTGCCGAAACATTTGGGCTCAACCATGCTGCACGAGCTTCACGATGAACCAACTGCTAGTCATCTGGGTGTATCTCGGACGTACGACCGCGTGCGTCGCTGCTTCTTTTGACGCGGTCTCGCCCGCGCCGTTACGCGTCCTCCTGCGATAAATGCCAACGTGGGAAGCGACCTACTGCGCCCCCGGCTGGACTTCTTTAACCGATCTCCGTCCCAACCGAACCTTTCTTCCGTGTTGGTATAGATCTTCTCGGTCCTTTGCCCGAGTCGAAATCGGGCAACAAGCGGATCGCCGTAGTTATAGACTACGCGACTGGGCATGCCCTCACTCGAGCGCTCCCCACCAGCATCGCTACTGACGTTGCAGACTTTTTTCTCCACGATGTTATCCTACACCATGGCGCTCCTCGCCAATTACTAACGGATCGCGGCCGTGCATTTTTGTCCCTTGTAATCGACGATAATCTGCGCTCTTCTTCGACGCAGCACAATGTGACCACTTCCTACTGTCCCCAAACAAATGACCTTACCGAACGGCTAAATCGCACACTCACGGACATGCTCGCGATGTGTGTGTCCTCCGACCACCATGACTGGGACCTGGCGCTACCTCACGTGACCTTCGCGTACAATTCTTCGCGCCACGACACCACTGATTATTCACCCTTTTATTTGCTCTATGACCGTAATCCGACGTTACCACTCGACGCCCTACTTCCAACCACTACACCGCCGTCAACCGAATATGCACGCGACGCTATTACTCGTGCCGACCACGCACGTCAGATCGCCCGCTCTAGACTTTCGGCTTCGCAAGCCACCCAGAAAGCCATCTACGACAGCCGGAATATTGACGTTCGCTTCTCACCCTGTTCTCTCGTTCTCCCGTGGTGCCCATTTCGTCGAGTTGGCTTATCGGAGAGGTTGTTGTCTCGCTGCATGGGTCCTTACCGTATCATCCGCCAGGTAACCGACGTCACCTATGAGATCATTCCTGCATCTGCGACCACAAGCCTGCCTGCAACGTGCACCCATTGATGTTGTGCACGTCAGCAGGCTAAAACCTTACCACCTGCCTACTGAAGACCGCAGTTAATGGGCACCGACACGGCGCTTTTACCGCAGGGGGGGGGGGGGGGTAATGCTACGTAGCTGACATATCAGGGGTCAGAAGACGACAACGAGGAAGTGGCCTGTCGGTTGTGTGTGCTGTCCACCATCTTAGTCGATGCTATACGCATCAGTTTGAATATAGATTCTAAATAGGCACGCCTCGTGTCATTTTTACGTAACAATATTTACACGCATTCACAGCGACCACCCATTGCCAAATTTAGTCGTTCTGCTGCACCCCCCCCCCTTAAAAAAATCCTGGGTGGCCCTGCGCCGAACGTTTACAATTGGCGAAGCTGCGCATCGCGTGTCTCTGTACAAATTCGCTCAGTAAATTTGAGCTTTTCGACGGTATGAGGTCTCAAAACTAGTTCAAGTATAATGTACTCGGACGAAATGTACCGCGTAAAAATAGCGGCTGCGCTATAATATATATTATGAGACCACGTCCGGTACGGCAGCAACCAGGTTATCTTTTTAATCCAGACGCACGAGCCAGAGAGACAGCCCGCGTGACATACGATGATGATCACTACAATGGTTTGGTCATACAGATGAAGATGAAGTACATAGTCAGCGCTCACACTATTTTCCCCCCTTCGCGAAAGAGGGCAGCAAGTTGGAAAGGGTTGGGACGCCGAATATATCGTTTCAGTCGAGAGACGTGGGCGATCTCGGTGTGGCGGCGACGGTGATCAGGAGCCGCGTTGACAGGAGCAACGCGATAGTTCACTTCAGATGTTCGTTCCAGGACGGTGTATGGACCGAGATATCGGTGAAGGAATTTTTCGCAGAGGCCAGGTACACGAACAGGTGTCCACAAAAGGACTTCGTCGCCTGGGCGGAACACAACAACTCGACGCTTCGCATCAATGTCGATTTTTCTCTTGTCCTGAATGGTAGCAGTGTTGGCGCGGGCGATTTCACGGCAGCGGGCGACGCGAGCGGCGAACTCTTCCGGGAGAGATGAGGACTGATTGGAAGAAGTGGACAAAAAGGTGGTGTCCAGAACAAAAGTCGGTACACGGCCATACACGAGAAAAAAAGGGCTGAAATTCGTCGTACGCTGTATGGCAGTGTTATATGCGAACGTGACGAAAGGAAGTATTGTGACCCAGTTTTTGTGATCCGGTTGCACGTACATAGAGATCATGGCGGACAAAGTTCGGTGAAAACGCTGTCAGACCATTAGTTTCTGGGTGATACGCTGATGTGGTCTTGCGAATGGTGTTAGAGGCCTGTAAGACTTCAGCAAGGACATGTGAAAGAAATGTCTTGCCACGGTTACTAAGGAGCACACGCGGTGCGCCATGTCGTAAACTAATGGCGTGAAAGAAAAAATCGGCTACTTCAGAGGTAGCACCAGATGAAAGAGCTGCTGTCTCCGCGTAGCGAGTAAGGTGGTCTGCGGCAGTGACAATCCAACGGTGACCGGCCGGCGTAAGCGGAAGAGGTCCGTATAAGTCTATGCCCACAAATTCAAAGGGAGTGGACGGGCATGGCAGTGGTTGCAATGGCCCCGCGGGAAGAGGCGTGGTACGTTTTCGGTGCTGGCATGACGCGCAGGAAGCGACGTATTTGGCGACTGAAGTGGAGAGGCCAGGCCAGAAGCAGCGAGTCTTGAGGCGGTCGTAGGTCTTGTGAAACCCTAAGTGGCCAGCTGTCGCATCGTCATGAAACGCTTGTAGAACTTCCAGACGAAGTGAGCGAGGAATGACGGGAACCCATTGGTTACCGAGAGGATGGTAAATTTGCCGACATAATGTTCCCTCTTGAAGCTTGAAACGGGCAAGTTGTCGTCTTAGGCGACTGTTTGGAGCACGCGATAAGCCAGTGAGCCGATCGATGATTGTGCGGCAGTAGGTATCGGCATGTTGGAGCGAGGCGAGATCTGTGAACGAAAAAAGGTCCGCCGAGGCAACTAACTGTTTCGAAGCAGCAGCCGTCTGTTTGGTCACTTTGGCGGGCGGTGACGAACAGATGGAAGGTGACACTTCGGCGCTTTGCGAGAGCGGGCGACGGGACAAAGCGTCGGCATCTTGGTGCTCTCGGCCCGACCTATATGTGACGCTGTAGTCATACTCTTGCAATCGTAGTACCCAACGGCCAAGGCGTCCCGACAAATTTTTGAAAGACGATAACCAACACAGAGCATGATGGTCAGTCACTATTGTGAAATGCCGGCCGTATAAGTAAGGACGAAACTTTTGTATGGACCACACGATGGCGAGACATTCTTGCTCAGTGATGCTGTAGTTTCGCTCAGCAGGTGACAGAGTACGGCTCGCGTAGGCCACGACTTGTTCTTCGGAAGCGTGGTTTCGCTGAAGAAGGACAGCACCGATGCCAAGCCCACTTGCGTCAGTGTGTAGCACAGTATGTGCTGCAGGGTCGAAATGGCGAAGCACTGGCCGTGATGTGAGGCATCGCTTGAGGGTGTGAAAAGCGGCTTCGCAGTCATCCGACCAGACAAAGGGTGCGCTCGTGGTCAGAAGTTTGTGCAGAGGAGCCGCAATAGTAGCGAAATCACGTACAAAGCGGCGGAAATACGACGCTAAGCCAAGGAAGCTGCGGAGGTCTTTCTGTGTGGTTGGTGTAGGAAAGTGCAGTACCGCGGCAACCTTGTCGGGATCGGGCTCAACGCCATGTTTACTGACGACGTGACCTAATACCTTGATGCTGTGACTGGCAAACCGACACTTCTTAGTGTTGAGCTAGAGACCGGCCTTAGCTAAACACGTGAGGACTTTGTCTAGCCGTTCCAGGTGCTCTGAGAAGCTGGACGAAAAGATGACAATGTCGTCCAGGTAGCAAAGGCAGGTCTTCCATTTTAATCCCCGCAGTACCGTGTCTATCATCCGTTCGAATGTGGCTGGGGCATTACGCAGGCCGAAAGGCATCACATTGAATTCATAGAGCCCATCTGGTTTAGCAAACGCAGTCTTCTCTTTATCAGACTCGTGCATTGGAATCTGCCAATAACCGGAGCGCAAGTCGAGACTTGAAAAGTACTCGGCACCTTGTAAAGTATCAAGAGCGTCGTCAATGCGAGGCATTGGGTAGACGTCCTTACGAGTGATTTTGTTGAGTGATCTGTAATCAATGCAAAACCGTACCGAGCCATCCTTTTTTACTAGTACGACAGGAGAAGACCATGCGCTTGTCGAAGGCCTGATGACGTTGCGCGCGAGCATGTCGTTGACTTGTTCTTCTATAAGCTTGCGTTCAGAAGCCGACACACGGTAAGGGCGGCGGCGAATCACACGGGATCCGTCGGTGTCGATACGATGGGCGGTCACTGTTGTTTGACCCAGACCTTCGGAACAAACGTCAAAGCAAGTTTTGTGCTTCATTAATAACGCTAGCAAGGCATCAGTTTGCGTTGGGTTGAGATGTTCACACAAAGTGGCCTTGAGAGCAGGAAATGCATCTTCCGCTGGCATACACTTTGAGAATGACGAAGCAGATGAACCAGTGACGACACAAAGCGGTACTTCTTCGGTAATTCTGGCAACAGTGGTCCCCTCTGGCAAAAGAAGTGGTTCTGGCGTCGTGTTGCAGGCCTTGATTCTTGCATAACCACGGGAGAACCGCACTAAACAAGATGCGATGGTGATTCCTCGAAAAATGCAGCGCTGGCAAGGAACAACCACAGCGTCACCATCTAGAATGTCTTGTGACTTGATCGTAAGGACACGTTCTTGTCCGGGAGGCAGGAGGAAATCCGCAGCTGTCACAAGGTTGGGCGACGAAAGTCGGCAGCAGAAGAACGCTCAGTGTCCGTAATACGAATGAGGGGCCGACCACACGAAATTACAGCAGACGCCGCTGACAAGAAGTCCCACCCTAAGATTATCTGATGAGCGCACGAAGACAGCACAGCCAATTGTATGTGATGACGTACGCCGAAACGGTGACGGAGAACGGCGGCGAGATGAACGAGAAGGATGAGGACCAGCATGAGACCGTGGAGGGGAGGGCGACTGACGGGAGGTGGATGGACACGGCGCGGGATCGTATTCATCGGGTCTCGGGGCAAAGTCTCTCTCGTAAGCTGAGTAACCACGTCGTTCATCCTGCTGACGGCGGCGGCAGAAACGGGATATATGACCCCTTATGCCACAGTAGAAGCAGATGGGGCGCGGAGGACGCCATGTAGAATAGTGGCGTGGCCTTGGCGCTTGCGTTGTCATCGCGGCCACATGGTCGCATCCGACGTCCGCAGGCACGGTTGGAGCTGGTGCAGGAGCCCGCGATGCAACTTCTGCGTACGAAGGCACTGGGAAGCGGACAGAAGACGGGGCATGTGCAGCACTTGTCATTGATGCCAGTTCGTCCTTGATTATCTCTCGCAGGTTGGAAGGATGTGTGTGGACAGACGCAACGGTAGGGTAGCCTGGAATAAGGCCGTGAAGTTCTTCTCTGACAATTGTGCGGATAAGGGCCCGCAATTCATGCTCTTTGGTAAAGCGAGCGTCGCAGGAGGCGTGTGGAAGGCGCATAGAATGAAGCGCGTCCAGGCGTTGGCATGTAGTGATGACGTCCCGGACGGTAGTCGGATTCTGGATCACGAGAGCATTGAAGGCCACAGAGTTGATACCTTTCAGTAGATGTCGGGTGCGATCGGCCTCCGTCATGTCATTTTGTCCTCGGCGACAGAGAGCCAGAATATCTTCAATGTAGGACGTATACGATTCGTCGTGTCCCCCTGGATGCGGGTTGCGAGCTTCTGTTTCGCTACTACAGAACATCCTGCAGACGTGCCAAATACCTGACGGAGGCCGACCAATTGGAAGGCCGACCAATTGGAGAAGTCGCTCTCGTGGTTGTAATACCAGGTTTTAGCGACGCCATCGAGGTAAAAAGGAACGTATCGCAGTTTGTGCGCCTCGCCCCAATAAATACAAACGCTGGTTCGATCATAACTGTCCAGCCATTCTTCGACGTCTTCGTTGCGAAGGCCAGAAAATACCGGAGGGTCTCGATGAGAGGTACTCACGGTGTAGCGAAGCCTAAGTGGCTGAGAAGGAGCGGTTGCAGCAGCGGACGCATTGGGTTCTGCCATCGCTGTTGCTTGAGTGCACAACCGTCGACCAGACCGGACCTACAGGGGTGACGGGTAGAGCAGGAGGATGTGGTAACCAAAGCACGCTCCACCACATATGAGACCACGTCCGGTACGGCATGAACCAGGTTATCTTTTTAATCCAGACGCACGAGCCAGAGAGACAGCCCGCGTAACATACGATGGTGATCACTACAATGGTTTGGTCATACAGATGAAGATGAAGTACATAGTCAGCGCTATATATATATATATATATATATATATATATATATATATATATATATATATATATATATATATATATATATATATATATATATATTGTGAGACGACGTCAGGTACGAAGGAGCGACCGTTTTATTGTCAACCCAGACGCGCGAGCCAGCAACCGAACAAGCAGCGAGCGGCTACGATGATGATGATCACGGTGCTTTGTATGCGCAGGTGAAAGTGAAAATGATGAGCAACACAATCAGCGCTCACACTATTTCCCCCCTACACGAAAGCGGTCTGCAAGACGTTCATTTAGTAAGTGTATGAGCGCCGGATGTAAGGTTTCAGGCGAGACACATGGACGATCTCGGTCCCGCGACGACGGCGATCAGAAGCCGAAGTAACCGGAGCGACGCGATAATTTACGGCCGATGTTCGTTCAAGCACGGTGTAAGGACCCAGGTATCTGTGAATGAATTTTTCACAGAGGCCGGGTGTGCGAACAGGTGTCCAGAGGAGCACTTCGTCGCCTGGGTAGAATGACACAACTCGACGTGTCGCATCACAACGAACTTTTCGCTGGGCCTGAATGGTAGAGGTGTTGGCGCGGGCGATTGTGCGGCAGTGGTTGACACGGGCAGCGAATTCTTCCGGAAGGGACGCAGATGGGACAGAAGGCGTGGACAAAAAGCTGGTGTCTAGAACAAAAGATGGTGCACGGCCATACACTAGAAAAAACGGGCTGTAACTTGTAGTGCGTTGTAGGGCAGTGTTATAGGCAAACGTGACGAAAGGTAGTATTGTGTCCCAGTTCTTGTGATCGGGTTGGACATACATAGAGATCATGTCTGACAAAGTTCTATGAAAACGCTCAGTAAGACCATTTGTTTGCGGATGATATGCCGAGGTGGTCTTATGGATTGTGTCAGAGGCCTGTAAAACTTCAGCGAGCACACGAGAAAGAAATGTCTTGCCACGGTCACTCAGGAGAACACGAGGGGCGCCGTGGCGCAGGATAATGGCACGCAGAACAAAGTCGGCTACTTCGCTGGCAGCTCCAGTAGGAAGAGCTGCCGTCTCAGCGTAGCGAGTAAGATGGTCTACGGCAGTAACAATCCAGCGGTGACCGGCGGCGGTAAGCGGAAGGGGTCCGTATAAGTCTATGCCGACGAACTCGAAGGGAGCGGATGGGCACGGGAGAGGTTGTAGAGGGCCGGCGGGAAGAGATGTCGAACGTTTTCGGTGCTGACATGATGAACAGGAAGTGACGTACCTGGAAACACTAGTGGAGAGGCCAGGCCAGAAGCAGCGAGTCTTAATGCGATCGTAGGTTTTATGAAAACCCAAGTGGCCAGCCGTCGGGTCGTCATGAAAGGCTTCTAAGACTTGGAGTCGAAGTGAGCGAGGTATGACCGGGACCCATCGGCTACCGAGAGGATGGTAAGTTTGTCGAAGTAGCGTTCCGTCATGAAGTTTGAAACGCGTGAGTTGTCGTCGCAAGCGGCTGTTGGGAGCACGAGATGAGCCGGTGAGCCGATCGATGATTGTACGGCAGTATGTGTCTGCACGTTGGAGCGAGGTGAGGTCTGCGGATTGAAGGAAGTCATCCGGTGCAGTGGGCTCGATGGGACTAAGACTGGTCATCTGCTTGGTCTCTTGGCTGGGAGGTGCTGCGCAGCAGGTAGATGCGTCATGATTTTGCAACAGCGGACAGCGTGACAAAGCGTCGGCATCTTGGTGTTTGCGACCCGACCGGTATGTGACACTGTAGTCATACTCCTGCAGTCGGAGCACCCAACGACCGAGGCGTCCTGACAAGTTTTTTAATGATGACAACCAACAGAGCGCATGATGATCCGTGACGATCGTGAAGCGGCGGCCATACAAATAGGGGCGAAATTTTTGCACGGACCATACGATAGCGAGACATTCCTGTTCAGTGATGCTGTAATTGCGTTCCGCTGGGGAGAGAGTACGGCTCGCGTAAGCCACGACTTGCTCTTGTGAAGCCTGGTCACGCTGCAGCAGGACAGCGCCGATTCCGTGCCCACTTGCGTCAGTGTGTAATATAGTAGGGGCTGTGGGATCAAAATGGCGAAGAACTGGCCCTGACGTGAGGCATCGCTTCAGGGTCTGGAAAGCAGCTTCACAGTCATCTGTCCAAAGAAATGATGCACTTGTGGTCAGGAGTTTGTGAAGAGGAGCCGCGATAGTGGCAAAATCACGGACAAAACGGCGGAAGTAAGAGGCTAAGCCGAGGAAGCTGCGAAGGTCTTTGAGCGTGGTGGGCTTAGGAAAGTGCAGCACAGCGGCCACTTTGTCGGGATCAGGTTCGATGCCAAGCTTGCTGACAACGTGGCCTAACACTTTGATGCTGCGGCTCGCAAACCGACACTTCTTGGTATTTAGCTGGAGACCGGCTTTGGCTAGACATGTGAGCACCTCGTCTAGACGTTCTAGGTGTTGCGAGAAGCTGGATGAAAAGATGACGATGTCGTCCAGGTAACAAAGACAGGTCTTCCATTTTAGGCCACGCAGCACCGTATCGATCATCCGCTCAAATGTGGCTGGGGCATTGCAGAGCCCAAAAGGCATCACATTGAATTCGAAGAGACCATCAGGAGTAGCAAACGCTGTCTTCTCTTTATCAGACTCATGCATCGGGATCTGCCAATACCCAGATCGTAGGTCGAGACTTGAGAAATATTCTGCACCCTGTAAGGTGTCAAGTGCATCGTCAATTCGAGGCATAGGATATACATCCTTGCGCGTAATTTTGTTTAGTGCCCTGTAATCAACGCAAAATCGCACTGATCCGTCCCTTTTCTTAACTAGGACAACAGGAGAAGACCAAGGGCTTGTGGAAGGCCTGATAACGTTGCGTGCGAGCATGTCATTGACTTGTTCCTCGATGACCTTGCGTTCTGAAGACGACACGCGGTAAGGGCGACGGCGGATAATACGAGAACCGTCTGTGGCGATGTGATGAGAGGTCACCGTAGTTTGACCTAAGCCGTCCGAACAAACGTCAAAACAAGTCTTGTGTTTTGTTAAAAGGGCCATTAAGTCATTAGTTTGCGTTGGAGTGAGATATGGACTCAAAGTGGCTTTAAGCGCATTAGATGAGCCTCCTGGTGGCGTACACTTAGCGACTGACGGCGGAGACGATACAGTGACGACACATACCGGTGCTATGTCGATAAGGCTGGCAACAGTGGACCCCTCTGGCAGTAGTTGTGGCTCTGTTGTCGTGTTGTAGGCGGTGATACTGGCATGACCACGCGAAAACCGCACTAGACAACATGCGATGGCGATTCCTCGGAAAATGCAGCGCTGATCGGGGAGAACCACTGCGTCACCGTCAATGGTATCGCTGGATCTAATGGTGAGGATACGTTCTTGGGCCGGGGGCAGTACAAAGTCTGCAGCTGCAACAAGGTGAGGCGACGAAAAATCGTAAGCACTAGAATTTTCAGTGTCCGTAATGCGAATAACGGGCGGACCACACGAAATGACAGCGGAAGCGGCTGACAGGAAGTCCCAGCCCAATATAATCGGATGAGCACATGAAGAAAGCACAGCCAATTGTATATGGTGACGAATTCCGTCGATCAGAACACGAACAGTGCATTGTCCAATAGGGTAAATTCTATTTTCATTAGCACCACATAACACCGGACCAACATATGGAGTTTGCACTTTTCGTAGACGATGACATAGTTCGCGATCAATGACCGAAATGGCTGCTCCAGTGTCCACGAGTGCGTCAACCGAAATGCCTTCTACACAAACAGTTAGTAAATTTGCAGGGCGCGCAGGAGGAATTGGGACACTTCGACGACAGGCAGTTTCTCCTCCAAAAACTGCAGCTGCTAGTTTTCCGAGTGGCTGTCGAGGGGCATCCGGGCAGAACGTAAAGGCGAAGTAGTACGGCGGAAGGGCGATGGTGAACGACGGCGGGGTGAGCGGGAAGAACGAGGTTCACCGTGGGACAAAGGAGGCGAAGGCGAACGTCGTGACGAGGGAATGTAGGTTCCTGGAACGTAGGGGTCAGACCTCGCAGCCCGGTCACTCTCGTACGAAGAATAACCTCGTCGTTCATCTTGCTGGCGCCGACGGCAAAAGCGGGAGATATGTCCTCTTATGCCACAGTAGTAACAGACGGGGCGCGTAGGGCGCCAGGCAGGAAAGTGTGGTTGTGGTGGTGCCTTGGCTGCCATCGCGGCCAAATGGTCGTATACGACGTCCGTAGTTACAGGTGGAGTAGGTGGAGGAGGCCGTGACACGACTTCGGCATACGTAGGCACATGTAAGGGCACAGGAGGCGGGGCACGTGCGACGCTCGTCATCGACGCCAATTCGTCCTTTATAATTTCCCGCAGGTTAGGAGGGGGTGAGCGGGCAGGTGAAGTCGGTGCGCTGGCAGGAACAAGGCTGTGAAGTTCCTCTCTCACTATGGTGCGAATTAGAGCTCGCAGCTCATGCTCGCCAGTAAGACGAGTGTCATAGGAGGCGTGTGGAAGGCGCATTGAGTAAAGTGCGTCCAGGCGCTGGCAGGTGGTAATAATGTCCTGAACTGTTGTCGGGCTCTGCATGACAAGAGCATTAAAGGCGACGGAGTTGATGCCTTTCATTACTTGCCGAATACGATCGGCCTCCGGCATGTCCTTTTGGGCGCGGCGGCAGAGGGCCAGAACGTCTTCAATGTACGATGTGTACGATTCGTCAGGCCCCTGGATGCGGGTAGCGAGCTTCTGTTTAGCTACCTCAGAGCGTCCTGTAGAAGTGCCGAATATTTGACGCAGCTGCACCGTGAATGCTGACCAATCAGGAAAGTCGCGTTCGTGGTTATGATACCACGTCTTAGCAACCTCCTTCAGATAAAAGGGTACATAGCGCAGCTTATGTGCCTCATCCCAGTAATTGCAAGCACTGGTACGGTCGTAACTGTCCAGCCATTCTTCTACGTCCTCACCGCGAAGGCCAGAAAACACTGGAGGGTCTCGTTGCGAGGTACTCACGGTGTGGAGAGGCCCAGCAGGCTGAGCGGGTGGTGCGAAGAAGGCGGCAGGGGGTGGGTCGTTTTGCGCCATCACTGTTGGCAAGCACAGCCGTCGACCTGATCGGAGCTCCAGAGGTGACCGGTAGTGCACGAGGACTTGGGAATCACAGCACGCTCCACCACTTGTGAGACGACGTCAGGTACGAAGGAGCGACCGTTTTATTGTCAACCCAGACGCGCGAGCCAGCAACCGAACAAGCAGCGAGCGGCTACGATGATGATGATCACGGTGCTTTGTATGCGCAGGTGAAAGTGAAAATGATGAGCAACACAATCAGCGCTCACAATATATATATATAAGAGAACTTGCCGTGGGCAGAATCCTGCCCACGGCAAGTTATCTTTTCACCCACTTTTCTTCATATTTACATTACAATTTGGTCTAATATCTTCCCCTATACTTTCCTTGGCATTATTGTCTGTTAGATCTGATATATATATATATATATATATATATATATATATATATATATATATAGTACCGAAGCGTAGTGGCGCCAGCTCTGTGCCAGCGTGAAATAAGACGTTGACGTCCGTGTGTGGCTCGTGCTTGCCGGGTTCCTGCCTGTACCAGCTTGTTGCGGCTAACGTTTCTCGAATAATAACCTGTGTTTTTACGCAACCTTGCTCGTTGCATTTGGTGGAAACGTACTGGGTAACGTCCTGGAGCTCCGCAGCCGTAAGCTACCATCTCAGTCCGCGATGACCGAGCGCGTCGATCCCCCACAAGGCTCTTCCACGCTGCCACCTGTCATGTGTTCTGGTGTACTTCGTCTGCGTGACCCACCAGTATACATCGGCACTGAAGATCAAGATGTCGAGGACTGGCTGGCAGAGTACGAGCATGCCAGCGCGATTAACAAGTGGGATGACCCTGCGAAGCTGCCTCACGTCGTCTTCTACTTGACGGATTTGGCGAACCTATGGTTCACCAACCACCAAGCCGACATCCCCACCTGGTCGGTTTTCAAAGAGGCCGTCACCTCGTTTTTCGGTCGTCCAGCCATGCGTAAGCTTCGTGCTGAACTGGGACTGCGGGGACGATTTCAGCGAAATGGTGAGAGCTTCACGAGCTACATTGAGGATGAGATCAGCCTCTGTAGGCGAGTTGATGCCAGGATGACGGAGGCTGACAGAATAAAGAATATAATGAAAGGCATTGATGACCACGCTTATCATATAATTGTGGCCAAAGACCCACAGACCGTCACGGCCGTGATTCAGCTATGTCAAAGTTTCGATGAGCTGCGCAAGCAACGCATTTCTATACGTCGCTCTAATACGCAAACAGCTGATATTTCGACCTGGGAGTGCAAAAGCAGTGGCCCCGACTACAGCGTGTTAATGCCTCAAATTCAACAGTACATCCGGGAGGAAGTTGCTCGACAGCTCTCTCTTGTCGCCACCATCAACAAGACCCCCACAACACTGGACCACTCACTTCGCCGTGCTATTCAGACGCAAGTTGCCGAGGCTCTCCCTTCGCCCGCATCCCCAATATCAGTGGCTGCACCACTGACTTATGCAGACGCCGTCCGCCGACCTCCTGCCCAACCGCCGCTCCCTTCATACAGTCCAGCCACCAACTACTACAGGTGACCAGTTTCGGTTTATCCGGTAAATCGGCCCTTTCCTCCACCTCGAGCACTTGTAAACTCTTGGCGTATCCCGGATAACCGGCCCGTCTGCTACAACTGTGGTATTCCAGGACATGTCGCGCGCTACTGTCGTCGCAGTGGATTCTATTTTAATGATGTTCAGCATTCCGGCAACATACCTCGGCAATCAGAATCGCATGTGACACCTGATTTACATGACCTCCGCTCACGCCGACCGGACTTCAGCCGACGTCGATCTCC
This sequence comes from Rhipicephalus annulatus, assembly GCA_013436015.1. Taxonomy (NCBI): domain Eukaryota; kingdom Metazoa; phylum Arthropoda; class Arachnida; order Ixodida; family Ixodidae; genus Rhipicephalus; species Rhipicephalus annulatus. The sequence goes on from WOVY01001432.1 coordinate 201,805, forward strand.
TTCACCCCGTCTTCGGTCTCCTTCCCCCATGCTTCGCCGTTCCAACCACGCCCAGGAGAAAAACTAACAGTCGCAGTTACTGAGGCAAGAGCTGCGCCACCGACGAAATTTTTAAGGCCTCATCTTTCGCCCCCTAACGAGATTGCCGTGTTTGTGGACGGTTTCGCCACAACTGCTCTTGTCTACACAGGTGCCACTATTTGTATAATCAGTGAAGTGTTATGCCGCAAACTGAACAAAGTGACGACTCCGCTGGTTGAAATTTCTTTACGCACAGCGAGTTCGCAACACGTCCAACCTTCTGCCACATGCACTGCTCGTGTTGTGATTCAAGGAGTGTTTTACATCGTTGAATTTGTCGTCCTTCCGCATGCGTCTCATGAAATCATCCTGGGACGGAACTTTTCTTTCTGCTAATCATGCGGTTGTTGACTGCGCTCGTGCACAACTCGTTTTGTTTCCATTCAGCACGAAATTCATAGATCTCCCTCGCTCACCCAAAAAGGTGATCGTCACCGCGGACGTCGTCATTTCTGCTTTTTCGGTCGCCGTGGTATCTCTTTTGTGCAACTCCGTTTCCGATTCAACTGCCCTATTTATGCCGTCACAAGAATGTGCTCGTCGCCGGAACCTTGTCGTCCCGTTTGCCGTCATAGCACTTGCCGATGGCTCCAGTGCCATGTACGTGTGCAATCCGTTCCTTTGTCCCGCTACCTTATTGCATGGCGAATGCATTGGGAGTCTTGACACTTATGATGACATCTTTCCTTTAGATGCCCGTTCTGATACGACACCGATGTCCGTGGATGCTGTCATAGCTGCCATCGCGCCCTCACTACCTGACGAAGACGTTCTGTTGCGTAGCGTAGACACCGGCCTTACGCAAGACCAGCGCAATCAGCTCATTCAACTACTTGACCGTTTCCGCGCCTCCTTCGACCACGGACAACCTCCCTTGGGACGCACGTCAGTTGTCGCTCACCATATCGACACCGGTCATCATACTCCACTTCGTCAGCGCCCCTACCGCGTCTCGCAGGTTGAGCGTGACGTCATCACTCAACACGTCGACGAGATGCTGCAACGTGGTGTTATTCAGCACTCACACAGTCCTTGGGCTTCGCCAGTGGTCCTCGTGCGAAAAAAGGATGGCTCCATCAGGTTTTCCGTGGATTATCGTCGACTAAACAACATCACACGCAAGGATGTTTATCCCCTGCCACGCATTGATGACGCCTTGGATTGCCTTCAAGGTGCGGAGTTTTTCTCTTCACTGGATCTGCGCTCTGGATATTGGCAAGTGCCAATGGCTGAACCAGACCGTCCAAAAACGGCGTTTGTGACCCCTGACGGCTTATATGAATTTAATGTAATGCCCTTCGGTCTTTGCAATGCGCCTGCGACTTTTGAAAGAATGATGGACAGTGTCCTCAGGGGACTTAAATGGCACATCTGTCTTTGCTATTTAGACGACACAGTTGTATTCTCGGCGAATTTCGAAACTCATCTTTCCCGTCTGGAACAAGTTCTCCAGTGCCTTACGGCAGCCGTGTTGCAACTAAACTTCAAGAAATGTCGTTTTGGAACCCGCAAACTCACAATTCTTGGCCACGTCGTTTCAAAAGAAGGAATATCGTCAGACCCTGCCAAACTGCGTGCCGTTGCCGAGTACCCCAAGCCTACTACCCTAAAGGACCTTCGTAGTTTCGTAGGCTTGTGTTCCTATTTTCGGCGTTTCATTCGCAATTTTGCCTCTATAATTACCCGTCTGATCAGCTTCTCTCCCGTAGCGCGGACCTCTCTGGCTGGAATTCCCACTGCGATGAGGCATTCACGGCGCTACGCCGGCTACTCACGTCTCCGCCAGTTCTCCGCCACTTCGATCCCAATGCACCCACTGAAATTCACACGGATGCAAGCGGTGTCGGCCTCGGTGCCATTCTCGCTCAACGCAAGGATGGCTGCGACGAGTATACGTTGTCGCCTATGCCAGCCGTACACTAACGAAGGCAGAGTCCAACTATTCCGTCACGGAAAAGGAGTGCTTGGCTATCATTTGGGTTATAGGAAAATTTCGCACCTACCTTTACGGACGCCAGTTTGATGTTGTCACAGATCACCATGCCTTATGCTGGTTAGCGTCCATGAAAGATCCTACTGGCCGCCTCGCTCGTTGGGCTTTACACCTTCAGGAATACGATATCCGTGTTGTTTATCGCTCAGGGCGCAGACATTCAGACGCCGATGCACTATCCCGTTCTCCACTGCCTCCTGACCTTGCCTGCTTATCAACTGCCATTTGCGATTCGTCATCGTCGAGCATCACTGACATGCCATCCGAACAGCGCAAGGATCCTTGGATCAATTCTTTGCTCGACGTCCTCTCTCACAGTTCGTCAGAAACGACTTCACGCTCCCTCTCTCGTCAAGCAAGACACTTCGCTGTCCGTGAAGGCTTGTTGTATCGCCGCAATTACGTGACGGACGGCCGTAGGTGGCTCCTTGTCATCCCTTGTCACTTGCGTTCGGACATCTGCGCTGCCTTTCACGATGGCCACCAGTGTGGCCACGCTGGAGTATTTAAGACTTAATCTCGCCTTCGTCTAAGATACTACTGGCGCGGCATGTATCGGCACGTTCGCCAGTACGTTCGGTCATGCACCACGTGTCAACGACGCAAGACGCCTTCTCACAGCACTGCTGGCCCTTTGAAACCCTTAACCTGCCCAGCGAGACCATTCGACCGCGTCGGAATCGATATTTATGGTCCTCTATCCAACTCTCTTCGAGGCAACCGGTGGATTATCGTCGCCGTGGATCATTTGACACGCTACGCTGAAACATCTGCGCTGCCTGCTACCACTGCGAAATACGTTGCGTCCTTTCTTCGTCACCATCTCATATTGCGACACGGTGCACCTCGTGAATTACTGAGTGACCGTGGACACGTGTTTCTCTCGAACACCGTCGACGAGCTGCTCAAGGCATGTCGCACTGTCCATCGGAAATCCTCGGCATACCATCCTCAAACCAATGGCATAACGGAACGATTTAACCGTACCCTTGGAGATATGCTCGCCATGTACGCCTCTGACGACCTCACTAATTGGGACCAAGTGCTCCCTTTTGTCACGTACGCGTACAACTCTGCGCCACAAACAACCACTGGCTTTTCTCCTTTCTTCCTCCTGTACGGACGTGAGCCATCATGCTCCATGGACACCATTCTCCCTTACAGGCCTGATGTTTCCGAAGCGACGCCTGTTTCCGAAGCAGCTGCTTATGCCGAAGAGTGTCGTCAACTCGCTCGCTCATTTACCGCACAAGACCAATGGCGCCAGAAAACTGACCACGATTCCTCTGCGTCTACTGTACACTATAACCCAGGAATGCTGGTTTGGCTCTGGGTCCCGTCTACCCCTCCCGGCCTTTCCCCGAAGCTTTCGTCGAAATACCATGGCCCCTACCGTGTGGTGCGGCAAACATCTCCTGTCAACTATGAAGTTGAGCCCATTGATCCACCTTCGGACCAACGCTGCCGTGGGCGTGAAACAGTACACGAATCACGCCTCAAACCGTGCTTGTCGTGTCCTTTCCCTAGGTCGCCAGGTTGGCTCCTTTCTGCGCGGGGAGTAATTGTACCGAAGCGTAGTGACGCCAGCTCTGTGCCAGCGTGAAAGAAGACGTTGACGTCCGTGTGTGGGCTCGTGCTTGCCGGGTTCCTGCCTGTACCAGCTTGTTGCGGCGAACGTTTCTGTGTTGCGGCGAACCTGTGTTTTTACGCAACCTTGCTCGTTGCAATATATATATATATATATATATATATATATATATATATATATATATATATATATATATATATATATATATATATAGTGTGTGTGTGGTTACTGTGCACATATACAAGTTAAATTTCTCAAAACAAAATGCACCACTGCCTGCCTACACATTTGACAATAAACGAAGTACAGGTATATTACAAAACATCGACATAAATTTGCTGAATTGCAATGACGTTACGCCGACAGAATATTCCGAAAGCAGCACTTTTAGGCTGTCACCCCAAAATGAGAACTGGTTACAGTGAATTTATGCAGATTGTTAACGGGCTATATTTACAACTCGCACTATTTATTATGTTCAAGATAACCTCTTTCGCGTAGAGTTCATGACTCGGGGGTACACTCGTTCCTTCAGCTCTGCTCCCTGGTTTTTAAAGCTTGCATGAAAGAAGCAAAATAAGCGCGAAAGTACGCGGTTAAAACAAGATAAGCCTTTCAGAACGCATTATTTATTATCTTCCGCAAAACTGGCATGGTAAAACTGAGTCGTCACCGGTATAAATGTTGTGACAACGTTATTAATACTCGGGTTTTTCATGAAACAATCGAGCGCAGACTCGTATGAGAAACAGTGCTCTGGATATTGTAGAGACTGCCGACAAAACGAGCGTATGATTTAATCGCGGTTCTGATACTTCTCCTTTTTTTCTAGTTCGCCAGTATAGCCACTTATGGTGCAGCGAAAGCGCTGCTTGAGTGAGAAGCTAGGCGGATCAGTGCAAACACCGAATGCACATGTTTTGTGTGTGTGTGTGCGTGTGTGTGTGTGTGTGTGTGTGTGTGTGTGTGTGTGTGTTCACTCATGCACCATGGTGTGTAGCAGATGTGCATACACTTATAAAGGGTCACCAACGCATAAACGCGCTAAAAACGAGCTTTTACTCGCTTTCGGAGGCTACGGCGCACGCGCTTCCAAAGCATAGTGAACTAGTTCACTGTACCCAATGCAGACACTCCCGATATCTTCAGTACCATGTGACTACAGCGCCGCCTCTACTACCACCCGCCGGAGATTCAGCCGAGATGCGGCGCGGCCGCCTCGTTCATTCTAGAGGTGCTGTATGCTAAGCATATACAGTAACTCTAGCTCATTCCACTGCCCCCTTTAGTAAACTGTAGTCTGGCTTCAGTAATCGTCCCGAGATCGAGCGGAGTAGCCGCCTGGTTGCCATTGGCTGAAGCATGCTTAGAGTGGGTTGCTCCCTGCGTTATCTGCTAGCCGGTGTTCTGCGTGCTAGCCACTTAAGCATTGGCGAGGACATCAAGTTCATTCTCAAAGGGCCATTTGCCCGCTCTATTAGCGCAAGTGTATCTGCCTGTACGTTTGCCTAGCATTATCTACAGAATCGTTTGGTCTTGCTGAAGATGAAGAACAACGACTCAAAAGACCGTGCTAAGTCCCTGGTGGACCGGCAGAGGCCAACTGTAGTCCTGTCCATGCACAAGGTCACATGCAGCCTGAAAAAAGTGGCTAGTCGATTCAAGGTGCCGTTAAATTTCTCCGCCCCGAAGATGCTCGCGCAGTTGAGCCGGCGCACCACACTTGCGGAGCAAAAAGAGGGCTGTCTTAAAAAAAAAAACATGTAAAACTTTTTGTCAAGTGTGCCAACAATGCTGTGTACAAGATATCCCTGTCCTGCGGCAAAACCTACATCGGCCAGACAAGGCGCTGCTTCAATAATCGACTCGGGGAACACGAAAGAAATCTAGGGGAGGAGTCACGTTGTTGACCACTGCTTGGCTAGCCCGCATTGTGAACCGCGATTTAGCTGTGCGAAAATCCTAGGCAAAAGCAGAAATAAAACGGCTCGCGAAAAGCTGGAAGCATTTTTCATTAAACAGCATGTGAAGAATCCGTAAGTGAAACCTATTTTTGCGTTGTACATGGCTAAATGTTAATTTATTTATCGTGTGGTTTAAATTTTTGTGGTTGTTGTGGCGTTGCCCCTAAGCAGGATGTTGATATATAGGTGTGCATCTCCCTTAGAATGAGTCCTGTTGATAGTTTGTGCCGGTCCTCGCCAGCCTCATCGTGTGCGTCGTGTTTTGTTGCGCACTCACGATGGTTTCATGCATTTGCCGAATGTGCTGTGTATAGTCGTCAATCCTTCCGTACGCCCGGATCATTTCGGTGTAGATGCCACTTCGTGAAGTGCACTTGGCGTCGTCGTAAATAATAAGATATTGTCCAGATGCAGTGATTTAGCGGCTCAGTGACACGCGAAATTTCGCTTGTTGTAAGGTTTCTAATTGCGGTGCCTATTCGACGGTCCTGGTTCCACTATACAACGAACTGTGTCTGTCAAGTAAATTCTGACACTCCGGTACTTATACTATTATTTAAACAGAACAGAAATTATGGAGTGACACGGAGGTGATAAAACTCGAGTCGTGATTTGAACATTGGGCGACTTTTTATGCAGTCACAATCGATTTGAGTTCACCTTAAAGAATATGAATCCATACAGCGTGCGTCACACTTACGCCACATAATTTCACGCTAAACGTAATCTTTTCTTTTTCATCACTTTGAGTTGTTTTGTGTCGTTATAGACTAACGGAAGGGCAGACATTATTTGATAAAGAAATAATAATTTTGTCTCATAATATAACCGAGCCTTTGTTGGATCACTTTCCATGCTGATAATCAATCGAAGAAAGTTGTGCGCTTAACTGTTACCGTTTTATACTGTTATTGGAGGAACGACAAGCACGCTAAAGTGCTAGCCCCGCCGCAGTGGTCTAGTGGCTAAGGTACTCGGCTGCTGACCCGCAGGTCGCGGGTTCGATTCCCGGCTGCGGCGGCTGCATTTCCGATGGAGGCGGAAATGTTGTAGGCCCGTGTACTCAGATTTGGGTGCACGTTAAAGAACCCCAGGTGGTCAAAATTTCCGGAGCCCTCCACTACGGCGTCTCCCATAATCAAATGGTGGTTTTGGGACGTTAAACCCCACAAATCAATCAATCAATCAATCACGCTAAAGTGCTACATATCAGCTGCCCAGCTTAATTTCATGAATAATTTTATGACCTCTCCTACTTTATTTATGGAGAAATAAATAAGAAAAAAATGTGGATGCGTATTAGCGGTTACCATATTTGAGCTCATCGCTCAAGAACGTGGAATTTCTTCTTACTTTTTTTTAGTATCCAAGATGAGCATACGTGAAGCGAATAAAACTCAATCGCACTACAGCACCGCGTGGTAGGCGCTCCACAACCTCAACATTTAAAAATAAAAATACAAGAACCTGATATAGTGCGAAAACGCTGTCTCCAAGATAGATAGATAGATAGATAACTTTATTGTACACCGAGGGAGGAGAGTCGGGTTTACCCCCGACGCCCCTGCGGGCCGCTCCCACGTTGGAACAGGCAGGGAGTACCTGCCTGCGGCATCGTGGGCCCCTTGGATTGCCCGAAGCTGACGGTGACGATCCGTACTTTTGATGGCGGAATAAAACCCTTGTCTTGGGATGATTTGCGCCTTGAGTTCCTTGGGTATGTGGGGGCAGTCCCACATCATGTGCTCAAATGTACACACACACCCACAGTCCGGGCAGTCAGGAGATATATCCATATAAATAGATACATTAGCTGGGCAGGGGTAAACCCCTGTCTGTAGTAGTCTGAGCGTGACTTCTTGTCCTCTGGTAAGATGCGAATGGGGTGGAGGAAAGACCCTACGACTCAAACGATAATGTGAAGTGACTTCGTTAAATGTCGCTAGAACGTCCCGCGACCCTCGATCAGCCGCACCCCCATCCAGAGGATCGGCCCCGGGCGGGGCGGAGCGGTCCAACGTGCCAGGGCCGTGAAGCCCCGCGCGGAAGGCAAGTCCTCGCGCCCGGGCGTGGGCCAATTCGTTGGAGTTGGTGATGCCGCCGATCGTGGAGCCCATATGGGCCGGGAACCAAATGATCTCGTGTGGAGTGATGGTCCTACCTCTGAGAATTCTAGCAACAGGTGGGGAGACCCTGCCAGAGGCAAAGGCTCTAACCGCCGAACGGGAATCAGAGTAGATCTGAACACGGGATGAATCCAAAAGCCCTAGTGCGATGGATACCTGTTCAGCTATTGCTGGGGAGGTTGCCTTGACAGAGCATGCCGACATTACTGTACCTCGCTCAGAGACCGCAACGGCCACATAACGATTCCTATCCGCACGCGCAGCGTCCGTGAAGGTCGACGATCCCGACTTCGAGTGCACCTGCTCCAAAATTTTCTTGGCTCTAGCCCTTCTCCTTGCGACGTTAAATTGAGGGTGCATATTCCTAGGAATAGGATAAACTACGAGTGCCTGTCTAACGGCGGAGTCAAGAGAAGTCATCCGCTCTTCCTGGAGTATTGTAGAAATTCCGGCACGTGCCAAAATCTCCCGACCCGCCCGGGTGACCGAGAGGCGAGAGATCTGCGCCGTGCGTTGAGCCTCTATAATTTCAATCCAACGTGTTGTGAATTCCTAATGCTAACAGCCCCTCCGTGCTAGTTCGGATTGGAAGGCCGAGTGCCCTTTTAACAGTTTTACGGATCAGTACATTGAGCTTCTCCCTTTCTGCAGCGAGCCAGTGATGCATAGACGCAACATAATGAACGTGACTCATGAGGAAGGCATGAAAGAGGCGAAGAAGATTGTCCTCCTTCATGCTCCTTTCCTGTTAGAAACTCTAATAATGAGGCGAAGCGTAGCCGCAGTATGTTGCTCTAATCTACGTAAAGTTTCCGTGTTACGTCCATCCGCTGAATGAGCATGCCTAATATCCTGAGACAGCTAACCTTGGGAATTCTAGCCCCACTAGCAGTCAATAATGTCACATCCACCTGCTCAGGGGGGGACCCAGTCCTTAGGTCGCCGTCCTTGTCTGGTGGGCCTGTATATTAATAGCTCAGATTTACTACTTGAAAGCTTTAAAGACATACGACTGATGTTTCTTTCAACCGTGTTGACCGCCTCCTGCAATCTGTCCTCAAGGCGCCCTATGGCACCGCCTCGGACCCACACCGTGATTATCATCCCGCGTAGAGCGCACTTTCCAACCCCTCGAGTTCGTCCAGTTCGCGAGCAAGGCGAGTCATGCCAATATTGAAAAGAAGCGGGGAGACGAACTGCCCCCTGAGGGGTTCCACGTGAACCTAATTCGTACCGTTCTGACTTCAGCTCCCCCAACTTAAGAGTAGCCGTTCGGTCACTGAGAAAAGCAGCGGCAAAATTATAAAATCGCGCACCCAGGTTCATGTCATTTATGGATTCCAATAGTGGGCATGAGATATGTGATCAAACGCCTTAGCCAGATCGAGACCAAGTATGGCCCTGGCATCGCGAGTGCTGTCGTCAATGATGTGAGATTTAAGGAGAAGCATCACATCCTGCGTTGAGAGGTGTGGACGGAAACCCACCATATTCGGAGGGAGGAGACCCTCATCCTCGATAAATGCACAGAACCTATTATTCAGAACATGCTCATAGACCTTTCCAACACAAGATGTAAGTGAGATGGGGCGGAGGCTGTCAAGGCTGGGCTTTTTGCCCGGCTTAGGGATGAGGATCACCTCCGCATGTCTCCATTCCTCGGGGAAGTGCCATCAGCCCAGTGTTTGTTAAAAAGGTCGGTGAGAAGTCAATTGAGGCGTCATCAAGGTTCCTCAAAGTCTTGTTAGTGATCTGGTCAGCCCCGGGTGCCGACCTGCCATTGAGATCCATTAGCGCCATCCGAGCTTCAGCTGTCGTGATATTCTCATCAAGCTTGGATTGCATCCGCCCACTATAGAGGGGGGGCTTGGAAAGGGTGGGATCCATCCCTCTAAGCGGCAAATATTTGCTTGCAAGCATATCGCAAACCTCCTTTTCTGAGCTGTCTCTGAGAGCCGCGCTGACTATGCGGTCGACCACCCGGCACTGACTACCCTTGCTTTTTTCGGGCCCCATCAGATGTTTAAGCAAGTTCCATTTCCCCCCAACACGCATTTGTCCATCTACCATGTTGCATGTCTCCTCCCATCGCGCTCTCTCAAGCTGCATGGAGTAGGTCTCGATCTCCCTGTTAATTTCAGCAATCCTTCGCCTTAACCGCCGATTGAGCTTGTTCAGTTTCCAGCGCTCCCTAAGGCCATTTCGGGCCTCGAGAGGTGGGCAAGTTTGCTATCCATGGTTCCAATCTCTGGCGGCGTCTCGATGACCTTTGTGGCCCTCTTAACGTCGCTAGATAAGTTCTGGTTTCCAATCCGCAAGATTTTCCCATGCAGCCCCCATCTTTACGAATATCGCGGAAAAGATCCCAGTCTACTATAGTGTGTTTCCTGCTAGCTGTGGCTGTCTCCAAGAGCGGACAGTCCTTTTAATGGCATATTGCGTTTCGTGAATCCATTCGGGCAATGGACAACATGCAAAATTCGAGTAGATTGCAGCGAACGCATTTCATTTCGGGGACAATCCGCTGGCACCGGCCCACAAGAAAAAAAAAAAAGCGCCGCTGCGTACATTTGTATGCGCACCGCCGTGGCCGCCTATACACACAAGCCCCAGGTGAGGGTGCTGCCACCCGAAGCCCGAATTCGGGGTGATAACTACGCGTTGGCAGGCCTCCTCTGCGCTCTGCTACAGTGGCTAGAAAGGTACTTTTGCTGTGCTCACACATTTCAAACGGTGCCAGGTTTCCGCAATTTTCTAATTTTAATTACTTTTTTAATGAACGTCAGAATTAGACCATTGCGGACGGTTTCTGCGAATCAGGACTGAGTGAGGCAAGTTATTTTTATTATATATGCACAATAAATATATTAATAATAATAATAATAATAATATACGTGGTTTAACGTGCCAAATCACGATATGATTATGAGAGAAGCCCTAGTGGAGGGCTCCTGGAATTTTTGACCATCTGGCGTCATTTAACCTGCCACTGGCATCGCACAGCACACTGGCTTCTACCATATCTCCTCCGTCGAAATGCGACTGCAACGGCAGGGATCGAGCCCGCGACCTTTGGTTTGCAGCCGAGAACCATATATGTACTGTTACACCCAAAGCGTACGAAAGAAAACTGGCGCACATATCACTCGCATTGTTCGCACGATGTTGGTGACCTTGCGGTTTCAGAGGCGGTGCTGCTTTCGCGTCCATAAATACGCGAGCCATATGGCGCTCTGGATTGGACGGCAATATGTGCCACGGCTGATCGCCAATGTTTTCATTAATGCAACAGGACGTGATGGCATTTATTTATTTATTTATTTATTTATTTATTTATTTATTTAGTAGTACTTCCAACCCTCATGGCATAACAGAAAGGACAATATACTATGAGATATTACGATGCGATTCCGCCAATGACTGCATAATACAGTACAATTACGATTACTTACATAAAAAGTTGGATAATATTTGGCACTTCAGAATAAAAATAAGTATTCTTTTAAATAACAATTCAGAATAACAAATAGCAATTGAGAAGAACAGTTCACAAACAAAACAAAATTCTTCGGCGTATTTGAAATACCATGGACATGCATAAAGTAGGTTGCATGACTTTGTACCAAAAAAAAAGAAAAAATTAAATTGGACAATGTCGTAAATGCGCCTCTATGGTATTTCCGAAGTCTGTAACATCTTTTAAAACTACAATAGCGTTTGTTCCACATTTCAATGGCATATCCGAATAGAAAGGGTGTAGAAATGCGTCAGTATTTGTTGGTATTGTTTTGAGACCCAGTCATGGTTAGTTCGAGATTATGTCTTGCCCGGTGCATGTAAATATTTTAACTTACCAACCTTAAGTGATCGTTTGGAAATATATTTATACGTGAGCGATTATAGTAGCGTGCACATTGCGTCATTGTTTGGTCACCTATCACACGCTAACATATATTATTTGATTACTAATATGATATTGTAAAATGCCCCCATGAGAATTAAACAAAAATTTTACCTAGTAAAAAAGTGCTCTGCACAGTTCTCGGAAAAAAATTGGACATAGGACGTTAGATCATTGAAAAGAAGCAATAAAGCAATTACAACGAAGTACTGATGCACAATTCCTTAATTACGGCACCGGTAGGGAAGCATATTGTCTCGCAACGCATCTGCAGACGAGGGTGGTAGATAAACGCATCGTACGTACCATCCAGAGCAGTCGACGCATTGCGGGTGATGCATTTATGCGGTGAAGCGAATTGGGCCCTGAAGAACTGCCGTGCCACAAGTGCCTTGCTAATAATACCCATGGCTGTGACCAATTATCCGACTGAAATGAGTGTGCGTTCCTTCGTTCTTGAATTTTGAGCAAAGCCCGGTCCAAGCAACGCGCACGATTTTTATAGGATCTCGGGACGATGGTGCAGCCATCTGTCGGAAAACGCGGTAAATAGCCATGCTGCAGTCTGAAACACTGTCACTTTCACAAATGCGAGCTCCCGTGAGCTGAGGCTATTTTTACGAGACGTTTCTGAGGCAGCCTGCTTTTTACCAAGAACACGCACGTCCACTGCCACGAACTATTAGCGGTTAGGCCACGTCTGGGCGAACCTTTGAGGAACGAACTCGACGGTTTCGCCGCGTCTTCGAATTTCGTGCGGCTGCTCTGCGGTGGTTCCTGAGTTTGCAATGTTTGACTAATCGCTGGTGTAAATGGTCTCCGATATCTTCCTCATGATTACGCCGTCAAGTGTGTTTTCTTAAGAACACGCCGATCCGCATTAACAACGTGAAACACCCGTTTCTCCAGAACAAAACGGTCGTTATACCGTCAGCGTTCGCAGCCACCGCGCTAGCAGAACACAAGCTGTAAAAAGGAGGGAAAATTGAACACCCCTTAAAGCACTTCAACGTAGAGCCTGGGGCCACGTGTTCCCAAGTGTCAAGTGTACGTTGGGGTTCCTAATGAAATATATTAAGGACGAGCAAAAGTTTTGAGAAGCCTCGGAAACTTTTTCTTGTGAGGAGTTTATGCAACACATCAGCGTTTGACAAACGAGCTCGGAAAATCATGGATTTCCGCAATTTTTCGCGCTGCTGAAATTGCCTCCGCCTTCTCAGCATGATCTGGGGACACGGAAGCATCGCAGGAAATATTTTAAGGACGTTCCGCGTGTTTTTTCCTTTTCTGAAATGCAAAACTACCGACTCGAGCAGAATCTACTTCAGGGTTGCCGAACCCGGTCGGCGCGAAACCTGCTTTGTGCGAATTTTTTCGCGAAGTTTCGCTTTTATGAGATTCGTGTTTCGCATCTCGATCATGCAACGCTGTTAATTTCGGCTGTTACGGGCGCGCTAGTTTGTTTGCAGAGTTCGAGAATATAATCACTGATGGTAAATTATGAATCAAATTGGTATTGCGACATACACTATGCGGAAGCGTGTGCTACAGATATGTTTCTGTTGACAGCGCATATTTTGCGACCTGCACAGACGAGGAAACACATATGCCGTACAACCATGCGTACAACTCTCAACGCTTCTCCCGAGGCTCCAGTGTAGTGTACCCGAGGCGTTCAAACCCGTTCTGAAATTCTGCACCTAGCTTTATATATAGACACATGTACACATGCATATGAACACACAAGTGTATGAGTCTTCTTAATTTTTCGCATTGTTGTGTGCATCTTGTACATTACTACCATGATTTCATTAGGGTAGCCGCCTTTAACGTAGCCTACGTTCCCATATTTGTTTGCCAAATCTCCCCCCTTCCCCAAATCGAAAATGAATTTTCGACTATATGGCTGACGACATTTGCAGTTTTTTTTTTTCGTCTCATTCACTTTCATCGCATGATTGGTATTGCATTAGGACAAACGCTTGGTGCCTAATTGTCACACAATCCACTGCATCACCAAAAAAGAATTTCTACTGAGCTCGCTTGCTCACTTACGAGTGTTATGTGGCAGTTTAATTTCGTTTTGTTCTTGTTGACCTTCTCTTGCGTTTCGTACCCACTGTGGGGGATTGGCCAATAATTGGGGTGGTCTTATGAAATATTATTCAGTTTTATAGTAAATGAAAGCATAGAATAAAAAAAATGTCAAAACTTTAGAAGGAAAATTTGATGCCCACTGAAATCTACCTAATACAAAGTTTTTGTATTAGTAATTGATAATAACCCAGATAGAAACCTAACCTAAAAAAATAAGAAAAGTTATGCGTATGTTGACACAAAAGGATAATGACATAGATGAGTTTGCTAGTCTTTTGGTTTTCAATCAGATAATTCCGCACTGCCACGCGATTTTTTTTTTGCACTGGCAAAGTGTTCTGTTTTGTCGTCGAAATAAAATTATTCTTCTTCCTCCTCTCATGGCTCACGTCCATTGCAATAGATTGGCCGAGTTGTAGTTGATTTTGTTCAGTATTTTTTTTTTGTATACTTTGGCTCATAGCCTCATACCCACTGTTTTTTTTTTTTTTTCGCGTTGTTCGATGACCAGAGACATCCCAGATAAAATGTTTGAAGCAATAGTACATTTCCATTTCCACCGCAGAGGTGAGAACGAAACGCCATGGACAGCAGAATGTTTTCGCGTTAACTTGTAGACAAACATCCCACTTTCGCTTTCGACATTCTCATCATCAGCTGAGCGCTCAAAATGGCGGCCTGTGTCGTGGCTGCTGTACGATTGCCAGCGGAACACGACCTTGTATGATGCTTTCTAACGGGGCGGACTAAGTGCTCAGTGCGGTGCCCCGACTTTTCAGCGTAACTGCTATCGTGTACTGCGTTTTTGTGTGCGTGCGTGTGTGGTGTCTGCATCGTGTGTCGGGACTCGGGGCGTTGCACTTTGCGTATGCCCGCTTCTTCGCCAATTCGGCTAGAAGTAGTGACGGAAGATGCGCAACCACACTTGCCTGCTTGCCTGCAATATTCTTCTGGTGGGCACCGAGTTACACTCGCAGCACACGGCGCATTCGCTGCGTAATCCAAAACCGGATAAAATGCAGCGGCTGAAGCAAGTATCAATCGACACGAAGCTGGCGTTACTGAATTTTTTTACTAGGTCATACCTGTTCAGTTCTGGCTTAGCCATAATGTGCCCACGATTTTCTTTGTTACAGGCAGTGTTCCATTGAATAAGCCACGGCCGCTGGATAAAAATAAAAGGGAGTTCTTTTTTTTTTTAATCCAGCGGCCATGAGTGAGCTATCGGGTACTTTTTGATTGAGTGATTGATTGATCAATATGTGGGGCTTAACGTCCCCAAAACTACCATATGATCATGAGAGACGCTATAGTGGAGGGCTCCTAAAATTTCGACCGCCTAAGGTTCTTCAAGGTGCACCCAGATCTGAGCACATGGGCCTACAACCACTTCCGCCTTCATCGGAATAATGCAGCCGCCTCAGCGGGGATTTGATCCCGCGACCTGCGGGTCAGCAGCCATCGTACACTTTGAGATGCGCTGATTGCACATGTAAACAAATGAAAGGCAGAGGTAGGACCCACACAAGCGTGAAACTGACAACTTTATTCAATGGCCCAGATGGCGGCCTGGATGTCTGCTTCCACTGAGGGGAATTAGTCAGGGCATTTGTTATTTACTTCCTTCTCACCTCAGCATGATCGTAATTGTGTCATTATTATCGTCATCGTGTAGGTGCCGGCTCTGTCCATTTGTTTTCCGAGGTCTTATCTTGAATAAATGCCGTCGCAACCAAAGCATCATAATACAGTTACTATCCTCGCCTTTTTGCTGATTTGTCCTTTTCTGGCCAGCTTTTTGTCAAAAATTTTGGAGCCCTCCACTACAGCAGCTCTCATAACCATATGGTGGTTTTGGGACATTAAAACCCCGCATATCTATCCAGCTTTTCTGGGCTCTGATCGAGGGAAGCTTATGGAAGCTCACCACCACTGCTAATAAGATACCCTTCAGGTTTCATAGCTTCTGAATGATTACAAAGTGCCGTACTTTGACTGTTTCCTGACAGATGCACAAACTTAAAACTTATTAGCTTGTAATACAAAGCATACTAAGTTCAACAGCTTGCAATCACACTCTATTAAACTAAAAATAAATACAAAGCTGCATAATAAAGTGCGTCTCTGAAAATTTTTCACATTTGAGGAAGCCCCGTGCATGATGTCATGTTCTGAGACAAACTGCCATCAGCGAGTTTGCATTCCAGGGTACTCGTGCATTTGCTGCATCATTTACAAAGGTAGTATAATTTAGGTGCTATGAGTAGGGGTATCCACGTTCCCAAAATTTCTCATAGCACAGTTTTGTTTCTAGCTATGCAATAATATAAACCATGCAGAAAACTGCAGCACCACACTGCTTTTCAGACTTGCATTATCGGACACTGTTCCTATCACCTTCCTGACTGTTGTCTTGAATGTACAAAGAAACCACTTATAGGCCATAAACACATGATATATGAGGTTTAATGTCCTAAAACCACTATATGATTATGAGAGACGCCATAGTAGAGGGCTCCGGGAATTTCGACCACCATAGCTTCTTTAATATGCACCCAAATCTGAGCACGAGGGCCTACAGCATTTAGACTCCAAAAAAAAAATGCAGCTGCCGCAACCGGGATTCGATCTTACGACCTGCGGGTCAGCAGCCGAGTACCTCAGCCACTAGACCACCACGGCAGGGGCAGGGCTATAAAAATAGTGCATCTATCACATGGCAGGGTCATATAAAGTGGAGTGGTGGGAAACCTGCGCTAACTGGAAACTACTGTGCGACACTGCTCCAATAGGGTCTTTGTCTAATTTGTGCCAATGCTGCGCCACAACCTGGTTCTAAAACCAGAATTGATTTTGACAACATGCATCGTGAGCGGATATTACGTGATGGTTGCCATCTTTTACACATGCGCTGCTGTATCACAGATTGAGGGGAAACTGTACCATTGACAGTGCAACAGAAATAAGGGTAGCAGTGGCATTGTGAACTAACTTATCTGACCTAAAGATGGCATTGCTAAGACTATCGTCATTATTTCTCTGGGGCAATATGGCAGCTGCATTGGTCCATCGGCAGTGGCGTCGTTTGGCAGGGGCGGATTATCAAGGGTTTGAATGAACTGGGCCCTCCGATTTCAGGGCCCCTCCCCAAGGGCCAGAAAAAATGACCGACTTCGTTGTTTTGGTTCAAAAAAGTTTAACCCTCCTGCTGGATTCCCATGATAAAAGGAAATTGTCTATTTCAAGTAATCTATATGCATGCTTCTAAGTGGTTGTTTGTTGCATAGTGTGCATAATCTTGAAGTTAGCTCACACTTCTGCAGTCTGTGGTGAAAACCTTTTACTCGCTCAAGACCATGCATTGTGTAGACGGAAGGTGATGATCCAGCGGGTGTACATGTAGAGCAGCAGGCCTGACAAGGATTTTAGCAGCTACGGTTCAACGTGCAATGTGAAGACGCATAGAGAGTAGTTCTTGTTTGAAGTATTCGTCTAATGCGCTGAATGAAAACAACCGGTATGAAGCTGACACAGAGGTATGCTATTGTATGCTTTCATTAGAGTGTAAACAACCACCACGAAATATTGTGTGGCACGGAACTTTATGAATATTCAAGGGACTCCAAAGGATATAAACAATGACGTAGCGCATAAAATATCTGACACACAGGACAAGGGAAGGGACAAAGGGCTGCGCTTACTTTCCACAAAATTTCATTTTAAAGAGCCCACACATATATGCGCATGAAATGTGAAAAAACAAATTAGGGACCCACAATTGCCATGCGGGAAAATTTTACAATCTCAGGTAGGACAGTTTTTTTTTTTTTTTTTAACACAGACCAGGGGAGGGCGTGCTGACGCTGTCCAGCCTAATCTACAAATCCTCTCAGCTTCGATAATCTTCCTTGTCATTTTACTCCTGTTCAGACCCTCACCTCAATCACTTGAACGATCTGGGAGGTCTTCCGACGATCACTTTGAACTTATACGCAATGCCCTGAATGGCACGTGCAACCATGGGCGTCTCAGGTGAACATGATGATTCTCTAAGCCGACCGGATGCGCACAGCTTGTTCAAGATCACATAACACCGCTGCGACGCTCAACGATCCACGAGGCAGCACGGCTCTCATGACGCATTCTACGGTTAAAAAAATTTTGTCTGTGCACACTGTTGTGCTTCGGTTCTGTATTGCACTGTAAAAAAGGCACTCCCCGATTCTCGAGGGAAGATGTACTCTCTGGGAATAAGGGTAAACAACGTTATAGGTTATCACGGACGGAAGAAACAACGCGGTGCTTGGATAGCACTTCTAAGTGTCGTATGCATTCCTTCTTCTCCTCTTCAACTTCTCACAGTTTAATTTTCTTTCAGTATGCTCCAATTACCCAGACAAATTAATGCATTATGTGTCTTTTTGATAGAGTAAATTATGACGATGACAATCTCTTCACGTGGTCCGCAAGAAAGAAAATGCCCAGTGATAATAAACACTCCGCAGAGGCTTATAAGAAATATAGCTTGTGTGGTTTGCAACTAAATATAAAAAGCATCAAGTCTCAAGCATGTCCAGATGACAAAGTGGTAAAGAAAGGGGGCGGGGTGAGGGGCCCCCTTATTTTCTTGAACTGGGAACTCTGTATTGTTAATTTAGCCTTGGCTTTTCCGGTGTGCACCCGCAGGTTTAGGGGTGTTTGTTTACTGCTGTTGCGAGGTAGTATTCGTGCACAGCAACCTAACGTTACTATAAATATTTCTGCTAGGTCGCCAGGTGACCGAGAGGGGTCAACTGGCATAAACATACCAAGCAAGTAAGCTTACATTGTTTAGTGGCAATTGTGAAAGTAGCAATATACATGTAAACAGGGAACACAGGGTCAGTCACAGAGTTGTACAATACATACGAAAAACAGTGATAGCCATCTGTTTATAAAATTACCCGCTGGAATTGTGCAACTATGTCTCTTGTTTTCGTTCAGTCAAGACAACGATATTTACGCTGGGCGGTCCCTTGCAACGTACTTGATACCATGCTACCCGTTGTCTCTCTGTAAGCATGCTCTCAAAAGATTCAAGTGTCAATAAGATAGGCCTCAGCCGCAATGCGATATTTTGACAACACACTGGCGAGAGGCACATCGCATTGAATAAAAAAAAGAAAAGGACCCCACGCTGTTGTGCTAGGTTGTGTTTAATATCTCAGTGTTTGTGCCTGCACGTCCGATTGTTTTACGACCGATTCCGACCTACTAGATCAATTTCCTTTCGAGGTGCGTGTATTTGGGAAAACATCTACAGGATAATGTTGAAAAGGAAACTTACTTTAAGTTGCAGAAAAGTTAGAAAGGCTTCAGAGACTTCAATTGATTAATCATTGGTGGATAATGAATGCCTTAGCCTGAGTCAAACATTTCAGCAAGTGAACATTCTTGCGAAGGTTGCCATGGATGACAAGTTCAGAGAATCAGCTACCCTCTCCCTTGCTTGCCCACTGTTGATCAGCTGGCACACAAGATAGAGGGTGCCCTGTGGGTGTTCCCAAAAGCACTCATTTGTAAAAAATAAATTATGCACTAGTGGACAGCACTTGCAATACACTGCACGTGATACATACGCAAACAATAAGGACATATGGAACACTAGCAAGACTAGACAGCTGAGAAGTGTTAGAAGTCACGGTAGCAATGTTAGTAAAATAGGCAGTGAGTAATCATTGCAATAAAATATTTATGATGAAATTTTCTGCTATAATTATTCATAAGGTACGGCCCCATTTCCTAATTTTTATTTGCACGTCAAATTGAAAAGTTACGTCCACAGCACTATCTGTTAGTTCTCCGCAAAAGTACTAAGGTGATTATTTTGGCTCAGTAGTAATCTGCTTGTCGGGGAACGCAGACGGCAGTGTTGGTGAAATTGTTGCTCCCGCCTGTTGCGAGGTGCACACTGTGATTACATCTTTGCATGCAAAAGAATCATTAGCTTCTTTAATTTATAAATAGTTGTGCCTAGTTATGGATAAAACTGTGAGGAGTGACACAAGTGTCAGAACACGGTGCTGGGATTTCGAAATGGCTGCACAGATATGTACAACAAAGAGTGAAGTGCCAAGACAAGACTAATTAAACTTTTAAAGTGGACTAGATTTGCTGACTAACAGTTAGTAGTCTGTAACACAAAGTTTCCCTTGTTGGCTTCGATACAATTTGCGCGATTCTAACTGATATGCCCGGATATCCCAAAGCTGAGTTCCGAAAATGCTTACCGACCAACTCGAGCACCAGGATGTCAAGTGGACAACTGGTAAGACAAAGATGATTTGCTTTTGCACATTGCGGTACAGGCAATGATGCTTGATAGTGTACAGAATTGCAGAAAACTACAACACATTAGTACAGTGGTACCACCACTCTTCTTGACAAAAACTGAAAAAAGCTAAAATTAGCTTACTCCACTTCGAAAATGATGGCTACCATTTTACAAGTCAGAAAAGGGCATTTTAGAGTTAGATTTCATAAAATGGTGGGTCACAGTGCAGCTGACGTATACTGTGAAACGCTTACCAAGTGAAAAGTATGATAAACACTGATGACGTCGCAATTTTTTTTTCACCCGGAATCGTCCTTCTCCATGAAAACGTGCATCCAATTCGTTGCACCATAGTCAGAACCAATCGTAAGATCCAAGATTTGGGTTGGGAACACTGATTGCCCGCCCTACTGTCCTGACCCAGCACCCCGTGACTGTTTACTCTTCGTTCAATTGAAATGGTGGCTCGGGGTACAACGTTTTGAAGATATTGAAAAATTGAATATCATCATTGGCAAGAGGTTAAATTCCCAGGTGGCGATTTTTTTGTGCCGAGGGACTAAAAGAAACTACTGCGGCGGTACGAAAAATGCTAAGAAGTTAACAGTGACTCTGTATATAAAAGGAAGTAGTTTTTCGCTAAATAAGTTTGCCAATAAGAATTTTTACTAATGCATATTTACTTGTTTGGAACTAAATGCCTTATTTTTTAATTGCCCTCATGAAGTAGTTGTGCTTTGCACTGACAGAGAAATAAATGAGTTTCAGCAGTGTCTTTTATGACTGTGCACCGATGGCACGAACTCATTTATAGTTAGTGCATAGTCACCAGAGACACTGCTCAAACGATGGCAGAAGCTGAACTCACATTTTCATTCTTCACTACTTCCAAAACTGTCCTGCTTCACTCTTTAACATGGGTGTCATAGAAAACTAGCCCTTGACACAGCATTATCAGGATTTGGATCTTGTCTGTCTTTCGTGTGTGGCTGCCTGGGCTTCACTGGCTTCAACGTGTTCGGCCCGGTTGGTTTGGCATCAAATACATAATTGTTTCTTTTTCTTTTTCTCCTTTCATATTGGGGGCATACCTTGTAGGTAGGGTAGAGTTTAGATGGCGTGATTGCTTTCGGTTGTTTGTCTTTTTGGCAAGCAGTTGTCACCTGATTTTCGTCGCTTCTCTTCTTCATGTTATCCTCTGTTGTTTCTATGCTTGCCTACAAAAAGGCCTTGTTGTATGAAATAGTGAATCCATTGCGATTATAGCGGCTCTGATGTGTGTTTCTTCTCTAGAAGTTTTGTCTTTTTTTGCACTGATAAATCTGTCTAAATAATCTCTGAAAGTCTGCTTAGACTTGGGACCGAATTCCTTTATCAGGCATACTTAGGAACCCTATTCTCAGCCTTTTCTCACTCTCATTGGGAAATGGCGCCACTGCACCACTTGATCCATCCTTGTCTGTTAAGGTGCAAAAGGCACTTTTTTTTTTTTTTGAAATTGTTCTGTCATCCTTGTTCTTATATATTCAGGTGCTTTGTCCCCTTGTAGCCTAACACCTTGAGTTGTAGTTATAAACCTCTGCTCGAGGCTTGTCTCATTACTCACAGATTTTAGATGGTTCCTAAACTTTGCAGCTGCCTTTTTATCCTGTTTACGTACTTCTGCCGGCCACTGAGCCTCTTTTCTTCTAATCTTTTCATTGATCAAAAGGGATGCTTCGCTTCTACAGCTTAGAAGATGTGCCCTTTTTTTTTCAACATCATCTGTCGGTTCACCTCTTTGCTTAACATGTCTGTGTTCCCCAGAGTCTTCCTCACGTTTTGCTATGGCTCTCTTAACTTCCTCATCCCACCAACTCTTGGGTTTGTATCTTCTTTTCCGGGGTGACTTATCACGTGCCTTAGCAAGCTCTAGCTCAAACAGTCTAATTAGATTCGGGTACATCCACACTGTTTTGTTATCCTCAAGTGATTACTTTCTTAATTTGTTAGTAGCCATTTCTATTTGCCTTTCCGAATAAAAATTCCCCTGTACCTGATAATCTTGTCTCCTTCCAACTTTCATTGCTCTTTCAAAACTTAGCTTGATATGTTTGCGATCACTACCCAGACTTCTGGAGCCACATTCATCTATGCGCATTCCCCTGAGCCTATCATACCGTATTTACTCGCATAATCCTCGCACTTTTTTTGCCAGAAAACTGATGCAAAGTTGGGAGTGCGAGAATTACGGGCGGGAAAACTTTCGACAAAAACGCAGAGAGCGAAAAAGAAAACGAAGTGGCCGCGAATCGGGATTCTCACGCCAGCAACTTACAGCAACCTTTAAGAAGTTATAATTAGAGCTTACCTCAACAATAAAAGCAGAGGTTCAACACAAGGCAAGATTTATTTGAGACACAAAATGTGGAAGCAAATAGTCGCGAATGAGAATACCACACGCGAAGTTTGTGGGCGTTGCGGACGTAGCGGTCGGCGCTCAACAGGAGCCCTCAAAAGGTAAGCGTAGGACGTCAGTATTGGGCTGATGGCTATTTAACAGAATCGTCCGCAGTTTCCTTCTGAATAAATAAAGTTTACCATCAATCCCAGTTTTAGGCACGCAGCAGGCCCAACGCGTCTTGGTGGGCCTTCAGCTGCCGTCACCAGTAGCGAACACAAAACTCGTAGGCTCCGAAGGGCCTACCGGCGGCCCTGTTGCCGTTGTTTAGCGCATGATCTATCCCTTGCAACTTGAAGCAGCCGTGTGGCTTCAGTACCGCCCCATAACGTGGCAAGATTGCCGACACAACATACAAAACACGCCGCAACACGCAACGTTACTAGATCCTGCCTGGTAGCGTTGGGAACGCGCACTGGCCACTTCGGCTTGGCTTGGATTGAATCTCCGTGCAATAGTACGCTTGATGCTTAAAAGATGGCGCCAGATAGCGCGCGCTATCAAACTCAGTGGCTGGAACGAGCAGACGACATTATTGCGTAAGTTTTCGGGGGTGCGATAATTACTCAAGGGGGAAGGAAAAATCGTATTTTCTCAGGCGATGTGGGGGGTGCGAGAATTATGCGAGTTCGAGGATTACGCGAATAAATACGGTACATCATATGTGACATCAGCGCATAATCTAACGTCGACTGCAGCCTTCCTACCTCCCATGTTGTTTGTTCTTCACACTTCTCAGTACTGTTGCAAATGATCAAATCATGCCTTTCACACATATCCATGATCATTTTGCCTGTTGAGTCAATATACCCATCTATATCTTCTATGTGCACATTCATATCACCTAGTATAATTATGTAGCACTCTCCTACTAATTCCTCAATGTCCTTTGATATACACTCCACCATTGCCTGGTTTTCCTCTCTGGCCTTTGCTCCCGTCCACAAGTACAATAAACCAAGGAGTGTCATCTACCCAGCTACTTTCCATTTTAACCATGAATGTTCTGTGCGTCCCTGTTTGACTCTTTGCGAACCCATACTTTTATGTGTAAATGCCCCAATGTCACCCTTCTTTTTGCTGTCTTCTGTTAATTGCAATATTCTCATACGTAGTACGGATTGCAAGGTGGTTGCTCCATGTCCCGAAGAGGTATGTCTCCACAACCCCATATACCATCAGCTTCTCCTACCTTAACTACTCGTCTGTCTCTTCCCACTTTAACCTATTCCCACCATTCTGCATGTTAATATACCCTACGTCTGATTTACTGGGCCCTTGTGCTTACGTCGATTTCTTCTCCCTTGGACCCTGTGTGGCTTGAATATTGGTGCTCTTTCAGAATCATCTTTTCGCTACACTGTTGGCCTCAGGGCTCTGGGCCCCCTAAAAAAAGCTGTGGCTTGACGACCCATCCTATTACCAAGCCTCCTGCCCGTCGCTTCACTGTAATGAATGTCATCTTGTGCATAGGGGCGAGCACAGGGCTCGTACACATCATGGTTCACCTTCATTACGCTGTATCCGAGCTGCCGGCTTATACCCCTGATGACGCCTGGGGTAGTGTAGTGGCCTCAGGTGGGCAGGGTGAGAGTTTTTGGCATTGCAGCCCCAAGCGCTCTATTGTCTCATGTTCTGCTCTGCATAGGTTTGAGTGGATGCTTGGGTTGAAGAGACTAAGGTATGTGAGAGTGCGAAGAACTCCCGCGCACGCTTCAAACAGTAGCTACAATGCAACACTGTTGTCATACACACATGTCGGGGCAATGGCCTCATTTTATGTACGATAAAGCTAAAGTCTACTCTTTTGCTCAGATCCGCTAGGTGGCGTAGGGTGGTGAGGACGTGCTCACATCGCTCTTCGCTTTATGAAACGCTTTCAGGCGGAAATTTCATTCAAGTGTATTTAAAGAGTGCGTCATTTTTTTACTGAAGTTGCGGATTCGAAGGATGCCAAAATCTGGAACCTGGACCTGCTTCACGAGAAACTATCAACATTGGAAGACACGACGTGCATGAACGCAGCTCACCGTATCACCGGCTTCGGTAGGCGGCGCCGGTAGGATAAATCGTGCAGGGTGCGGCGACGGGTGTGTGTGCATCGACTGGATCACAACCATTCAACTGACTTTCTCCGACATTTTCTGACCGAGTCAGAAGTCAATGGTGAGTGCCATTTAACCTCCCTTTCAGACTATACGCCTTGCGCAGAGGAAGACGGAGGTCAGCTCATTCTCCTGTTTTTACTGAGCATGCATGCATAAGAATGCCTAGAGATTCTTTGTCTATATGGACGTCAACGAAGACCTTCCCGGCACATCTCTGGTGTTGGAGAATCAACCGAACGATGCGAGTAGCGTCTCGTCAAAAGGGGAACCGAGCAGCAACACGCGAGCATCCAGCGCGCCCACTCTCGATAACAAGAACGACAACGACGCTGGTCTGGCTTGGACTTGGACGGGGGACGGCTGGCACACCGTCCTTTCATGCAGAAGAAAAATAACCGTAAACAAAGCCAGAAAGAGCCCGAGAAGAGACTAGAGAAGAAAAACGAAAAGTTAGCAGGTCATCCGTCTGTCGATGCAGCACGGGACAGCCAAGTCCACCGGGATTTCCAGCGCAGAAAACGCCGTGGCCTGAGGCCCCTTCCAAAGAAAGACATAAAGGTTATCCTGAGACTGCACAAGGGCTTCACAGTGAAAAGTCTATTTGGATTGGAGCTCTCTATGGCAGTGATAGAGGCCTGCCGGAAGAGCTTTGAAGGGGAAAATTTTTTTGCTGTGGGTTCACGCCGGATTGGACATCATAATATTGTCCACGCTCCGTGAACAAGTGGCGGGCAGGCTGAGAGAGATCACCAATTGAAAATCAGAGGACAGATTCACCTCTTTAATGCGTACGTGGCCAACCCAGAAGACGTACTGCGCGACATTGTTCACGAACTACTGCCCGGAACCACTCAGGCCGACCTGATGGCAAACCTACAAATACGGACACAAGGGGGGAAGATCGTCAGTCCGGGCAGGCAGGTGAAATTCCTCAGGTTCACGAACCATTAGATATCGGTTGCAGCCCCACAGACACTGGCGTCGAAGGATGCACTAGGCCCACAATTTAGCCTCGCATGTCTTTGCCTCGCGTAGGCTGTACATGTCCGCTGATGCCGACAATTTCACACTCAGCTACTTCGGCATCGCCCAGAGTTACACCTCCCTGCTTGGTACATTTGCCCTCAAGTCTGAGAAGGGACTGTCTTCTTAACATTGGAGCAAAGCCCCAGGCGAATAATCCTATTCTGGCAGATGTCCAGTAGCGCCTGCATTTCCTAGGTGCTTTCTGCCATGAGCAGGATGTCGTCTGCAAATGTTAAGCGCGAGAAACGACGATTCTCATTGATACCACTGGTCGTGTAGCGCGGCCCAAAACCAAGGCTGGAGTTGATAAGCCTCCTCTCAAGGCTCGAGTCATACAGGATATACAGTAATTGTGACAGTGGGCAACCCAGGCACAGGCCTTTCACTACAGCAACAGGGTCTGACTGAACATCCCCGAAGTGCGCCACCACTGTGTTGCCTTAGTACATATGTCTCATAGACGAGATGAGGGTTTCTGGAAGGCCGAAGTGTATCAAAAAAATCAAACAATGCTGCCTGCGGGACACTTTCGTAGGCTTTCTGCACATCCATAAAACAGCACAACAGTGATCACCCTTCACCAGAGTGAAGCCTCTCTCTAGCCTGTAGGTGGAGACACTTCACCAGGCGTGCCGGAACTACATTGGGCCCTGTTGCAATTCGAGTGCTCATTCGCGCTATGGCACGGTTCGCTGTCACACTGCTCACTGCCTAGCGCGGTTCCTCTTGCCTTTCGCTGAGGGCAGGGTACTGTGGCGCAGCTGAGGAAGCATTGCTGTCTCCGTCATTTACCACCAAGCCAAACAGTCCAATGATGTATCGTGTCAGGCGATGCCTGGCTTGCGCCACCAGCTGGTTGGTGTCAGTATCCCTTAGTTCGGGTGAATTCTGTTGTCGTCTGTCCAGTGATTGTACATATTGCCAAAACTTCTCAGCTGCAATCTTCCCATCTTCATGCAGAAACTGAAATCGTACTCGACAATTTTCGCCTGTACCAATGCCTGTACTGGGTGCTTCAGTTCAAGGTACTTGTGCCAGGCGGTTGCGTGTTCCTTTGTGTCTGACGCTTTCACCATTCTTTTATACTCCCTGTTCGCCTCTCGACACCTTTTCTAAGTCTCCTCAACCTCGCCATCCCACCACAGACTCTTTAGCGCTCGTGCCGACCGTCTGGGACCATGTGTGCACCACCACCCGCCGTAGAGCCGACATGTATTTGTCATAAGTTATAGCCTCGGATTGAATTGGATTGGATTTATAGCCATAGCCTTAATGAATGGGCATCAACAGATGGCCCGGCCTTGAAGATATACATTAAAAAGAAAGAAGAAAAAACACACTTAAATACACACTGCGGCAGTCACAGACACTTGTCTAGCTACCACTGCCTATGTTCGACACGTCAACGAGCGCGCACCTTGGTGCACCACTCGTTGAGTCTCCTCTTTTAGTGGCAATCACTCTGTCTCCTTTAGGCGCCTCACTTGGTGAAAAGCCGAGCGCCTGCTGAAGTGTGGTGTCATCTGTAGGCGCTGTTGTGAGGCCCCGCAGTTCACAACCAAGTGTTTGATTGTCTCCTCAGCAGCCCCACACACTCGGCACATGATGCTAATCACCCTGTCATCAAAGCACTAACGGTAGGCTAAAGTTCGGAGAGCGCCGGCTTGTGCCTTGAAGAGGGCGCTGCTGACCACACTTTGTCGAAGAGCGGTTCCACAGAAATATCTTGCTTGTGTTTCCTATAGATTCGCCTGCTCCATGTTTTGCCGCCATGTGTCAGTCCCGCTCAGTCGCACCCGAGTCTTGACTGCTTTGGCCCACTTCCACTCAGTGTCCTCCTTCACGGGGCTCCCGTAGAAGCCGTACCTTCTGCTGAGATGCTGCAGTCTTTTTGACCATGTGGTGCGGATGCAGTTGCGGTCCACGTAGTCAAAACTTATCGTGTCCAACGATGCAGCTGCAACAGGCATAGCTTACGTTCATATGGCAGCTTGCTGTGAGCCTCCCGCGCTTCGAAACACGACCAACCCAGGTCACCCTGTATTGTCTCATTGGCCAAGCTGCCATGGCAGCCCAGAGCCAGTCTGCCTACGGCACGCTCACTGTGTTTAAATCATTTTTTGGTCTGCGCCGCAGGGCAAACGACTGCATTGGTGAAAGTCAACACTGGCACATGTACCATCTTCCACAGTTCGCATACCATGTGAGGCGTTTGAAACCCCACAGTCACCTCCTACGGTGTACATACCCGGCCCTCTGGGATGTCTGTCTCAGGTGCCTCTCATGCTTTACTGTATCGACGTCAGACTTTCTAAGGCGGCGCTGCGAAAAATGCGGCCATCAGCGCCACCATTTACGCGCTGGCCATAAGTGGGTAGTGCAAGGAGAGCTGTCCGCAAGTGAACATGCATAGGCCCTCCTTTTCGTTGGCCTTGAGGCGGGGTTTCCTAAAAATCAAGAACCTGGCAAGATTTTTCCGTCAATTCAACCTCGCTTCACACAAGTGGGAAGCTCATCAAAACGAATTGCGGGTACATTGCCAATGATGTTTAATTTATTTCGGTGTACTGCAACTGGCAATTTAAGTGCAAGCGAGCATCGCATGACATCGAGTTCCAGGCCAGCTCTCCGACGTGTGCTTTGTAAAGCCTAACTTGAGCATGCACATGATGCCAAAGCGATGGAGTGCATAAATGAGAAATCTATTTAACATCAGTGGCATGAAGCTCGCTTTATCTGGCACGAATCGCCCTGGCGATTTTCGCCTTTGCAGTTGCATTCTCCATTAATCTTTCGCTTCCTGTGTGTTGTGCTGTTTGATTACGCATCCTAGAATCTTCTCTTGATGGTTGTAATACGCTTGTATAAACTGCTAAGAGAGATACATGCGTATCCGCTTTCTTGGTGTACAATAATAGGCCAAACCGAGGCCTCCCAGATAGCTACAGTAATCGCAGAGACCAACGGCAAGAAAAACATTATTGTGATCGCAATCATTTTGTGATTTACCTGTATGACGTATGTGTTCGCATTGCTAATTGAAGTCGGAACTTAAATCCTTCGAAGCCATACCTGCGTAATGCCCTGTGGGGGCAACAACTTCAATTTATAGCTGGTCGTGACATGTGTGATGTTTATCGCGCGCTCCACCTGTCTACTGCTGCACCGTGCGCACCTTCCAACAAGGCCACTCAAAAAAATAACAGGAGACCTACGTTACCACACTTTTCCATTCGAACGGCTGTGGAGAACGGCAATAATTTGCCTACCCAAAACATTCGCAATGGTCGTATCTAGCACTCTCATCGTTCTGCCTCGCGAAAGCTGCTGAATTTAGTAAAAGTGTAGTACTTTATGTCCGTGGCAATTCACAACGTAATAGTAGCATTAACTGGGGCTTTTTTCGTAAAGCACGGAGCTGTGCGTGTGCTCTTGTTTTCGCTATCGTTCCAGTGAGA